>JMQE01001449.1:0-20203 GCA_000731825.1 Hypocrella siamensis | reverse complement strand
GGGGGGGGGCCAATGACCCGTCACTCACTTTCAAGGCTGCTGGTGCTGTCGGACCTTAACCTGCTGTCATGATTCAACATGTCTTGCAAATCTTGGGCCCGAGGAGTGGCGCTGTCGACGCTGTATCGGACGGGTTTGACGTCTGTGAAGATTGGGGGTCGAGCAGGATGGGATACAGACTACACGGACGAATCAGCTTCCATTCTTCTTCAGAACAGTGAGCAAGTGAATATTGAATGACCTTTTGAGAGGAAGCTTCTGCACCACCAGGATTTGCATCACCAGCTTCCGAAGCAGACCGCTCGCTGGGCTGACTTTGATGAACCGTAGACTCGGTAGACTCGGTAGACTCGGCAGAATTCTAGCAACGTCATCAATACGTAGCAGTCATCGAGTGATGTGTAGATCAGAGAAAGACAAACCCAGCTAGCGAAGCTTTCTGGAGCATGTATCACGGAGACGGCTTCTTCGGATTGTGGTTGGCGCATGATGCCGGATAAATTTGTCGTAACCATGAGAAGCTGGGCCCGCGGGGATGAGTGCCAGACGCCCTTCGCGTCTTCTGAAAGAGAGAGGCTCACCTTTGATCTTCTGGAGTCATCCCCTTCATGCGCCTGTTCGACTTCCTCTGAAGCATCATCCTCAATTTCGGTAGTCTCAGTGCCAGTGGACGTTACAGGGGAGGGTCCGACCAGGTCGCTCGGGCTCAAGACGTGACTTGGACTCTGAATATTTGCAGAGCTGGATGCCACTTGGCTGGATGCTTCTGGCCGGAGCATAGCGGAGTCCGTGGTAGACGACTGAGAGGAGCTGGTGGGACTTGTTAGATGACAACCGAGCGGCGTAACCGAGTTGCGCGACTTACACGACTCGGAACGGAGACCGCAGTCCCTCTTGTTCTGATGGTGCAGACATGCTACTTTGTCTAATGACGGGAGAGTGTAAGTTCCCTGACGAAGACCCCAGAAACCCGCTCAGAGACATGAAGATGGTTGTCTTGGAAATGTAGCCACGCCACTGGCAACAATCATGGCATCCTCAGAAGCTTTCTGACGTTTAATAAGTTGCACATACTTTTGTGAAGGAAAAGGACACCGTTATGGGCCGGGAACGGCGAGAGGACGGCAACAAGAGGGCCAAGGCTGGCCGCAGACGAGAGGCCGTAAATTGAGTCGATTAAGGCAGACGGACTTGATCTACGACGAGAGTGGCAAGGTCGAATCGAGGAGCGCTGAATGCACCGCAATGGTGGGCAAACGGAAGAGAACAATGAAGTCGTGATCCAGGCCGCTCTTTGCACGCAGTCCCCCCTCCCGGATCAAAATTTCAACTTTCCTCTGAGAGCCTCCGCACGGAGGGCGGCCGCAGTTGAGGCAAGGCTCGAAGGGCGGGCGCCTCTGATTTAAAGAAAAGAGGCTCGGCGCGACAAGTGGCTCTTGTCAATTCGGCTGTTGGACCAGGGTGGTTGCAGCGCCCCTGTCCGTCTCGGCTCCCCAGCTTGGACGGCAGCAAGTCTGGAAAGCACACCAATAAATTCCCTGCTCTGTAAAGATACGGAGGCTGCGTCGGAACACAGCCGTAGCTTCACGTACAGTGCCGAGGCAAGACAGTCGGAGCCAGCAGGAAGCAGGCAGAAGCAGTCGAGGTATCAATACAGAATCGGTTCATCTGCTGCCTAGTCTGACCAGAGCTGGCAACGAGCGGGGGGCCTCAGAGACTTGCTTGTTTTTGGCCGAGGCAACGGTGCATGTGGTTGGTTCGATGAGTTTTCACAGCAGGCGCAGACCGAGAAGGCTTACTCTGCAGCCTGTTCAGACACAGCAGCATGAGCCGCGTCGGCAAGACACTTCAGAGGCGATTCAGAGACTGACTCCCCTATCCGCCGGAAGAAGCTACGGTACGGTATCTCGCTTCGATCCAGTCTGCCACCTACAGACTCGCATGGTGGAGGTTAAAGACAGGGTTTAGGTGCAGCCAGCCCGTGGGGCAGCAGCAGCAGCAGCAGCAGCAGCAGCAGCAAGGGTGGACAGGCCTCGGCGCTTGCCTCTGGTGAATGGACAGGCGGCTCGCTCGCATGCTGCCGCGACAGCTTCGTGACAATTTCACGGGGAGACGCGCTAGCCTGGCGCCTTGAAAGCGCACAAGATGCCCCCGAGTTGGGCGGTTGCGGTTAGCACAGAGAATGCCTCAGGTCGCTTCAGCTAACACATGTTTGCTTGGACGAGCGATAAAGTTCTGTGTCGTACTGCAGATGTATCCTCGGTGCCAGGGTATCAGGTGCCGTTCTCCAAACCTGAAGCTGACAGGCGTCCCGTGTCTGGGGCAGATGCGACACATGAACAAATGCGGCTCGCTGACCAGGCTGACATGGCTGACTCTCACAGACAATCCGGATCTGCAGCTTGAATGATCCCCGAAAAAACTCCAGGTTTGTTCATCAACCGCTCTAGAAGCCTGCTTACTGAGGAATCCTTATCGGGCCGCTGAGGAGCTGGCTGAATGGTAGAGGTGCTCGCCACACACTGTAAGAGCGAGATGGAAGGGGAAATTGGCAGCAGTATGACGACTATGACAACATAAGTCGAATCTCATACATGTCTGCCGATATCCCCTGATATTACCTTGTGCAGTCAGATTGAAAGGTCCTCGATGAATTTCAGGGCTCGATGGCCCTGGCGTTCGCTCCCAATGGCTGCCTGTGTCCCGAACATTTGGTCCCGACGTCTTCGCCCTCCGCTCACGAAGACGAATCATTGTAGGAAACGGGGCCGTGATTGCAAAGGGGTAAGATGGTAGCCACCTACCCATGCGTGGTAGCAAGAGAGGGTGATGGTGACCGCGAGCCTGATCTCGCGTTCGGTCAAAACGCCAAACGAGCCTCAGGGTTGACTGCCAAGACTGTACATGTCTGTGGGGGTTTGGAGGCCTTGAAGATATGCAGGAGGCGATTGCAGGCAAGGGGACATGGACCTGTGGAAGCACGTAACTGAGGAAATAGCAGTCGGCAAAGCATACCGTACCTTCCCATTTTTTCATTGTTTTTGGCCCAACACCACCAAGTGACGTCTCGAGCATGTTCCTTTCTTCATCCCGCAGGACCGCATTCACCCAAATTCTCTACATTTACCAATAGGCAGGTAACTGGGAACATAACCAGGCAAATTGCAATGATTCGTTGGATCCAAAAGCTGAAATCTCGGATACGCAGCCCGTCTTTTTTTTTTGGAGATGTGACGGCCGCATCGGGGACCTGTGTCCCCCGCCATCAAGTCATTGGCTGATGCTAGCCGCGAGACCATGGTTACCCATGATTGTGAAACCCAAAAGCTGAATGATTGCATGGATCTGTCTTGTCTGCAAGCGAAAAAAGGCAACCATATTTTTGGGTCAAAATGCCAAGGCGACTGCGACGCATCGATGCCGCATGTCATGTGATGGGAGTCGCCTCGTCAGGGAGCTTAAATCCCCAGCTTTGCAAGGCACAGAGAATTTAAAATGATTTGCAAGTTATCGAATAAAGAGTTGTCGATTGGAGGCATATCCAGTTCAGAATAGGATTTTCTATTGCATCATGACTGTCAGCTACGGAGACTGCGTTTGCTGGTTGCGATGCATACACAGCATCATAATCCAGGCATCATTCCACGTGAATCAACGGCAAGGCTCCGGATCAAGTGATTGATCAGTAGCAAGGGCCGGAGACTTGCTCGCATAAACGATTTGCTGGGTGCCGTTTGTTCGCCAACCCCGTCGCTTGCACTTGATTTGTACTTGAAATGGGACCGCAGAGCTTCAAATGTGCAAGCCACGATCATGCCTATTGTTTTTTTTACGATAAATCGATACTCAGCTCGAAAATAACCCAAAACAAAACCCCTGGTGGGTTACTGAGACGCTATGATATCAGTTTGCGCGCCGACTTAACTGCCCGACATGTCAAGACCCCAAAATATGCGCCGATCGCCGATCCATGCTCCAATTATCATCTCGAACCGTACTCGTAGCTCATGCCATTTCGTTGAGTCGCTGCTTCTTCTCGTTTCGACCATCGGGGGTGTACCTGCACTGCATTTAGCGATGCGCTGTTGCTATATGTGGCAAAGACTGCCGCGTTTTGCGTACTTCAGGAGCTTCTCAATGAGATCAACGTGAGTCATGATCATACGGCGACAGCAATAGCGCTTCAGACCAAGCTCGTCCATGGCATCGCTGAGAGGAGTATGTCAGAACAGAGGTAGTGCTCAGACTATCGTATCGGAATGTCTGGTGCTCACCCATCGGTCTTGCGGGGATCAGCTATCAACTGGAGATAGCGCTCCCAGAGGTCACCAGTGACCTGCAGTAGTCAGCAAAATGGCGAAGCAGGACGAACTCATGTGTATTACATACTTTGCCGCAGGAGAAGCAGCGAATGGGGATAATCATCGTCGTGTCTTGTAATTTCTCTGTGATGGCTGCTGATGGAAATTGTGAAGTGGAACGAGGAAATTTTGGTTTTGGTGCTTCCGTGACAAACAGAGCTATTTTGAAAATTCCCCCGTCGACCGAAATTTTGCCGCGGGTCCTTATCTTATCAGCAAAAAGTTCACGGCGACCGAAATTTATTGCGCTAGTGGGCATGCCAAAGACAGTATTTCTTCAAGTCACACTTCCCAGGTCTTGCCTGCGCCAGCTGCCAAATAAATATTGTCGCCTCCTGGGAGGACACTTTGCCTTTGTCCTTCTCTCAGGACGAGGATCACCGCAACCATGGCCAGCACAAAAGTTTCTGCGGCAAAAGACTCCAAAGCAAAAAAACGCAAGAGAGACACCAATGAAAGCGACGCCAAGTCGAAAAGACATCGGCAACAAGACGGCCGATCGAATAGCCAACCCGGAGGAGGCTTCCACAGATCAGACGACGACGAGGCCGGCTGGAGAGTGTCGAAGCCAATGGGGGGCAGGATATTGGATATAGATCCAATTCTGAGCGAGGATGAGCAGTGAGTGAACTTGATTCAAGTCCTGACACTTTCTTCTGACCTCGGAAAGATATCTCATCGTAGCCTACAATACCTCGCTTCAAATATTCAACGCCGCGGATTCGCTCCTTGTTCGACGCATTCCGATCGGCGCTCCAGACGCGTCACTCTCAAAAGGCACAAGACCGGCCCAAATAGTTGCAACTAGGCTGTCCAAACAAAATCCTGGATTGGTATGGGTTGCTTGCTCCGACGGCCATGTGTATCGTGTTGATTGGTCGGAGAGCATTTGCCCAAGCCCAGCCTTTCAAACAGAGTCTGAAACTGCCAAGGCTTTGGTCGTGATACCAGCTTCATTTGCTGAGAGCAAAGAAATCCTGCTGATTGCAGAATCGAAGCATCTGAGCCACATGAAGATTGTCGCGTATGAGCTCAATGGTGGAAACAAGGCTGAGGCTGAGGCCAAGGCCAAGAACATGATTGCCTTTGAGAAGGAAGGAAATGGCCTCCAGATAATAGAGGCCGCCAGAGACGGCCAAGTCCTTGTCGGGGCATTCAAGGACAAACTGTTCCTCGGGACCGCCTCTAAGATGCCGAGCAATCTCGACGAATTGCGGTACAACTTTTTTTCCTTCGACGCCCCGGACCTCATCACGTGTATAGACCTGAGAGTCAGACGTTCATCTGCCGGATGGAACGCGAAGCAACATAAATCAGACAGTGACGCCGATGTCGATGTCGATGTTGTTGTTGGTGGAGCTAGAGGGGGCATTTACGTGTATCGTAACGCAGCTGCTCCTCACGCATCAGGAAAATTGCTCACAGACGGAGTCTCTGCTCAAAAGTATCATTGGCATCGGAAGGCCGTGCATGCGGTGAAGTGGTCCAAAGATGGTAGGCAGGCCCCTGAAGATCCCTCGTTGGGGCGCCCGCAAGGCTGACTCTGAGCAGGCAATTACTTGATATCTGGTGGCTCTGAGAATGTCCTCGTCCTTTGGCAGATTGACACGTCAAAACAGGATTTCCTGCCTCACTTATCCGGGAGTATCGAGAATATCGTTGTCTCGCCAAAGGGGTCATCTTACGTTATTCATTTAGACGACAACTCAGTCATGATTTTGTCCACAGCTGAGATGAAACCGACGGCCTATATTGCCGGATTGCAGTCAGCCGCGATGGAAACCACAGAGTCCAAGGACTTGCTTGTTCGTCGGGCGTGGAAGGTCGCAGGGCACGTGCGGCGACCGATTCCAGCCGTCATATCACCTTCCGAGCCGTCCAAGCTTCATGTATGTGTTGGCAACGGCCGTCAAGCCACCATGTCCGGAGAATTCTCAGCGCCAATGCTGCAGATATTTGACCTGGAATCATTCACAAGCGTTTCGAAGCAGGCGCTGGCACGAACCCAGCCTACGGACGTCAACTTGACAAGCAAGGGCCAGGCAATTGACGAGCCCTTTGTGACCAACATTGCCTTTTCCGGAGACGGTCGTTGGCTCGCAAGCATAGACGAGTGGCGGCCAGCGGACGGGGACGTGGAAAACATCATTGCAGATATGAGAGATCAGTTTATTCGAGAGAGAAGAGAAGTTTACCTCAAATTTTGGGAAGTGCGCAACGGCATCGAATCAATGGCTTTGACGTCGAGGATTAATTCTCCTCATGGCACGAAATGCCCGGAAACGGTTCTGGATCTGGCGTCTGATCCTACGTCGAGCTCTTTTGTCACTCTCGGGGCTGATGGAGTCGCACGGCTCTGGCGTCCACGGGCTCGTCAGCACCACGGAATTCCCGTCAAGGACGAGAATGGCAGAAATGCAGTCTCTTGGATATGTGCACAAGTGATGGCCATCGGGGAGGGGGCGGCCCTCAATGACGGTACAGACGTCATGAGTCACACGGAACCAATCGAGGTACAAGGTAAAACGGCCTTCTCAGAAGATGGCTCAACTCTATTTGTTGCCTTTGGCAACCTGAACTCGGAAGGTCTGGTTTATGTGATTGACGTCGCATCTGGGATGGTGGTCAAGACGCTCGAGGGATTGTGGGAGGGCCAGCTTCAGTCTATTCGGACCCTCTCGTCGTACGTCATTGTTCTTTCATCGAAGGATCTCAGAGTGTACGACGTCGTTGGCGATGAGCTGCAATACGGCATCATTATGCCCAAGACTGCGAGCGATTCCAAATTGCTGCACCTGGCCGTTGATTTCACCTCGGGCCGCTTTGCAGTCTCGATACCGTCGGGCGACGTGTCCAGCATCGGCGTCTTCGCGCCCGAACATCCGGAGCCGCTGTTGGTGAGGACTACACCGCATGCGATTGTCAGCTTGCTCTCAGCACCTGCCACCAGCGGTTTCATCGCGCTCGATGATGCCGCGCAGGTTTGGGTGATTGGCCAAAGCTCGGAACCGAGCTCTCTGGCCACTGCTCAGCCGCTCCAAGATCTCCAGCTCGACGGCAATGCCGAACCACTCAACGCTCCCGCTGCCAAGGACATGGTCAACGAAGACGGAGATGAAAACGACAGCGAAGTCGACAAAGATGTGGATATGGGTATACCGGACGAAAAGGGCGGCAGCGGCGACGGCGACGACGACGATGGCGACGATGGTGATGATTTTGAGGATGAAGCCCAAATTAGCACCATACCGCATCAATTTCTGGCCGAGATTTTTGATGCGGCACCAGCATTTGCGGCGCCATCTATTGAAGACATGTTTTACAAGGTTACCGGTCTCTTGGCTACGAAGAGTTCTGCGGCTTCATGATGGAGCGATGTTGGTTGGCAATTTTTTGCACTTGGAACGGCGCACAAAAAAGCGAATACTCGAGGCTACTTCATCTCTTGGACACTATTTCAAAGGAGAAGAATAAATTCTGATTTGGTCAAAGGCATCAACTGGGGGAGGTGGTGGATGTGGATATTATACTAGGTACCAGTTGCACGTTTGGAGAATTGCATCGAGGAGTGGCCCCTCGGCAGTGGGACGAGAATTGGGGCGGGCTATGGAGCTGCGGGGCTGTTCGTATGGGGTGCGAACGGGAGCTACAGATTTCCCAGTTTAGTCAGTATACACAGTCAGTGACTGACTGACTGACTGGCTGACTGACTGACTGACTGCATCGAGAGGGGCGATTGCGCCATAGAGCGAAGCACTGCTGCTTGACGTACGGATACATGCCGGCTCATAATGGCACTCATCGCTGGTCATCTTTCGGCACAGTCCCGTTGAATATCAAAAAAAGTCTGGGCGTTTGTGGCTTTACGATTGGCGCTCTCAGCTTCCACACGTGCTGCGTATCATGTCATCATTTACGTCGATTCCCATTCTCGATCTTGATCTCGCAAGGGATGTGGCCACCAAAGCTGAGTTCCTGGAGCAGCTCCGACATGCGCTCATGGAAGTAGGGTTTCTTTACCTGAAGAATACGGGTGTTCCGCAGGAGCTGTTCCGAGAGGTGATTGACAAGGGCAAGGCGTTTTTTGAGATGCCCGTACAAGAAAAGTATTTATGCTGCAGATTTTCTGGTTTTCTGGTTTTTCCCCCTTGGCGGTGCTCACGTCGACAAGAGAAAAAGATGAGCTGACAAAAAGCCTCCCGACAAAAAAAAGGCTCAGGATTGAAATGAAAAACGCCAACTCGTTCCTCGGCTACTCGCGCCTCTCGGCGGAAATCACGGCCGGCCAGACGGACCATCGCGAGCAGATTGACCTGTCTACGGAACACGCGCTGCCGAGCCCAGGATCGCCAATCTACCACAACCTCCTGGCGCCGAACCAGTGGCCGTCCGAGGCCCTGGCGCCGGGCTTCCGGGCCACCTACACCGACTACATGCGGCGAATGGGCGCCGTGTCCGTCGGCTTCACGTCGCTCATCGCCGAGGCCATTGAGCTCCCGGCCGACGCGTTCGACCGGTATTTTGACCGGGAGCAGCAGCACAAGCTCAAGGTTGTCAAGTATCCCGACCTGGCGGAGCTGGGGGCGGCGGCGGCGGCGGCGGCGGCAGGGCAGGCCCAGGGCGTCGGGCCGCACAAGGACAGCATGCTGACGACGTACCTGCTGCAGGCGACAGCGCACCGGGGCTGCCTCCAGGTGCAGAACGTGCAGGGCGACTGGATCGACTGCCCGCCGGTGGCGGACACGCTGGTGGTGGCGATTGGGCAGGGCATGGAGGCGCTGACGCAGGGCGTGTGCGTGTCGACGACGCACAGGGTGCTCTCGCCGGCCGCTGGGACGGGCCCGCGCTTCAGCATCCCCTTCTTCCAGGGCGTCAGGCTCGACGCCGAGTTTGACCAGCTGGAGCGCGTGGGCGTGGGCCGGGTGCCCGACCGGGTCAGGCAGCAGCGGGCGCGGGTGTTGCGGCGGACGGGCGGCAGGGTCGACGACGTCGAGTTCACCTTTCGAAAGGGCGCCCTGGCCGCGACGCTGGGCGAGGCCACGCTGCGCAACAGGGTCAAGAGCCATCCCGACGTCGGGGAGCGATGGTATCCCGGCATCTTGAGGGCGATCCGGGAAGAGGAGACAGAGAGGCGACGAGAGGCTGACATGGCGCGCGAATCGACGGCGGCCACCGTCGAGGCTCACTAGACTCTTTGGTGTTCTTTTTGTTGCTGTCCTTCTTGTATTGTAGTTGTGGGTAAGAAAGTGCAGACTCGAGTGCCATGATTGCCATCATGACTGCATTTCGACATGCCCAAACCACAGAGTCTTTTGTCTTTTTCTTCTTTACTCTGTAAAACGTATCAACGCCTCCACGACATGATGAATCAAGACCTAAATAGAAAAGAAAGAAAAATGCAATTCACTCAACACCACTCCCCTTCTACGCCTCGCTAACGTCGTCATCCCCAAATCACCACTTGTCACGCCCGCTGCGTCTCCCCTTCTACTCTGGACCAGAACCCCGCGCTCACAACGATTTTCCCGGGAAACAATCCGCAATCGCCTTGCTATGTTTATTCGCAGCATGTTCCTGAAGTCTGGCGCGCCCCCAAGAAAAGTTTAAAAAAAAAGAAGTCAGCACTAGCAAAAATATCTGACGAGAAACAAAAAGGTAAAATACGCACGCAGGTCCCTTTGTCGTAGAGAGAAAGGTCGCCTTGCACACCTGGCACTGGATATTCATGGCTTGCTGGTTCTACACCATGTGTGAAAACGCATGTCAGTCCTTTTGTTCTTCCTGGCTTTTTTCCCTTCTTCTTTTCTTTTTTTTTTAAAAAAATTCATTCGTTCTGAATGGACAACGTACGACTTTGAGCTGCGACTTGGCGACTTTGCCGTCCTTGGCGTTGCGCTCACGTTTTTGCTGTGCCTTGGCTCCCTGTCATCTTTCTTGTTAGTGAGCGGCGCGGATGGCTTTGGGAGGGGGGGTTGAAATCACGTTGCCCATTGTTCTTTGATGTTGTTTTTGCTCGCTTTTTCTTTTTCTTTATGCTTAGGGGAGATGTGAGGACGGAGGGCCAAGTTCGGCGCAGTGTCTCAGATGCGGTGGCGATGGTCTCCCTCGTCAAGACGGTACAGCAGATACAAAAGATTCGATCTGTGAGTGTCCAAGAGAGCGCAGTTATTATCGCGAGGAAATGACTGTGACTTTTCGAAACAAGTCTTGTTTTGATAAATTTCTATCGGCTTTTTTTTTTTTTTTTTACCTCACGGCCGAACGGCGGAGTTGGCAAATCGGGCCCACACCAGCTAGTGCGGTGGGTACGTACCGACCACCTCCATTCATGTACAATGGCATACAGCTGACACACATAGGCAGACAAGAGGCTTTACATACATATGTACATACCTACCTGTCTACACATCATGATGGAAACCCCCCATGACGACACAACCATGTCATCAGCAGACACCATTTCCAAAGAAGCCTTTTCTGCCCTCGTGGCCAAATATCCATCTCTCATTTCCACAAGTACACAAGTCAAACAAACCTACACACAAACCTAGTTCCTACCCGTGTAGCTGACGCAGCGGCAACAGCAAACCAGCCCCTGGACACGTTTCGCTACGACGAAGCACCGCGCCTCTTTGCCCGCGATGCCATGACACTTTCCCATGTCCAGAAATTAGTTGAGTGGAAGCTGTAAGCGTCCGAGTCTGTTACATTTATATAAAGAAGAATGATAGAGAAGAGAAGGAAAGAAAAGATACGCGGAGTTTCAACCATTTATTATCCTCGCTATTTCCAAAAAAAAAAAAGAAAAAAAAAAGTTTGTGTATTAGATTTCAACGTATTCTTGACTATTCAAGTGTACTTCTCTTTCTTTTCTTCTGTAACTTCTCTCTTTATTTCTTTTTTTTTTCTCTTTTTCTTCATCTTTCCCTTTAATTGGAATTAAAACACGCCATATATACTTACTCCCTTGTCACAAAAAGACGCCACGGCAAGTTCCGCCCTACGCTCATGAATCTCGTCTCCTCCAACGACGCCCAAACAACAGCATCAACCATTGCCGCAGCCGTCGCGCAGTACCGAGCCCGCGAGCCCGCAAAACGGGATCCCAAGCCCGCCCTCGGCACTCTCACCAAGCTGCGCGGCATCGGACCGGCCACGGCCTCGCTCGTGCTCAGTGTCCACGATGCCCCGGGCGCCATCTTCTTTTCCGACGAGGCATACTGGTGGCTTTGCTGCGGGGGCCGAAAGAGGCCCATCAGATATAACCTGAGAGAGTATATGGACCTGTGGGAGAGCGCCAAGCGGCTGGCTGGGAGGCTTGACGTGGCCGTCGTCGACGTGGAAAAGGCGGCGTACGTGGTAATGAGGAGTGAGACGGACCAGATCAAGCGAGAACCGCCCGCCAGAGAACAAGAGCCGAAGCCAAAAAAGAGAGCTGGAGCTGACAGGGACGTCGACGAGACGGCCTTGCGGAGGTCCAAACGGAAACGGAACATAAACAAGTCATGACACGAACATGACACCCGGCAATAAGAAGTTGACTTCAGCTACGTAACTATATGCACCGCTTCCACCCCTTGTTGTCTCCATCGAATTTCTTCGCAGTCATCCTTGTATAAAGCCAACACAGCCAACGCTCGAGCCCCACCTTGTTCTTCTTCGTCTTCTTTTTTTTTCGCCGCTTTGCCGGCGTCGAAACCCCAACTGGCAGCGTGTCGAGATTTGAATTTGTGAAAGCTGGGGCGGGGGCGGGGGAGCACCCGTTCTTCATTTTCCCTTCTTAGGCTCTCCTTGACCCTCGGCAGCGGCAAGCTTTTCACTCAACTCGTCGTAGCTCTTGTGCAGCTGCTCGCTTTGCTTCTTGAGCGTTTGCAGATCGGTGTCCTTGGAGGCGAGCTGCTTCTCCAGCTCCAACACCTGTCTCGACTTGCCCTTGCCGTCGCTGAGGTTGTTGTTGCTGTCAAAGGCCTTGACCTTGTCCTCAAGCAGCATGTTGTCGAGCATCAGGTGGTACATGCGGTTTAGAATCAGCGAAAGAAACAGCGTGAAGCCGCAGAGATACATGTTGCGCTGGGAATAGAATTTGCGAGCCTGAACCTCGAGACGTTCGTGACCGAGCACAGCACTGCACGTTTTCCAACGTTGCTCCCGCATGATCTAGTCAGCCAAAACCCGCGCGCTTTTTTTTCTGAACAAGACGCTTTAGACTTGGGGGGTAAGTGTGAGAGTACGTACGGCCCCTTGGAAGTCTGCTCGCTGGCAGCCATGACCTCCTGCTGGACCCTATAGACGCGGTTGACGCTATCAACAAAGAGGATGAGGATAAAGATAAAGGTGATCCGGAGCCAGTGCATGATCTTGGAGATGATCGGGTTCTCGGAAATGAAGCTGCATCCGCAGACACGTCAGTCACATAAAAAAAAAATGGACATATATACAAACATGGGGACGTGGCATACGTGAAAATCTTCTTTCGGGCGGTAAACGGTAGAGGAATGATGAGGAGCATGAACAAGGCCATCTCCAGCACGAGCAAGAAGAAAACCTGGGCACGAAGCGCCGTCAGCAAGGGGCCAAGAGGTTAGATCCTCCTCTCCTTGCGCGGAAAAGAGAAAAAAAAAACACTGTAATTAGAAGAGAAGAGAAGAAGAACTCACGAGAGTGTAGTAGAGCGTCATTTTGGCCAAGAATCCCAATTTCCTTCTTCTTATCCTTCGTTCTTCTCTCTTTCCTCTTTTGGCTCAGAATGCAGACGGACGAGTCGACGGTCAATCGTGCGCTCAACAAATAGGAGCAAGCAGAGACGGCGACTTTGCAGAAATGTCTTGACGAAAAAGCTGACGCAGCTGAGGAAATGGGTTGTTTGTGTTGCACAGTCACGGACGGGGGGAGGTCGGAGCGGAAGAGAAAGGAGAGGGAAATCAAAAGCGAAAGAAGTGGCCTGTTTCTCACCAAGTGACGTTGGTTTTTCCGAGCTGCGGCGGGACAACGTCATCGCTTTTTTTGGGACAAGCTTCCTTTGTCCTTCACACAGCAAGGTTGCTTCGGCCGGGGCCGCTTGCTACGTAAGTCCCTGGGCACGTAATCCGTACACAAAATGTACCTGAGGTACCTACCTACTAGGTACTACCTAACGTACCTACCTCCTAGTACCCAGATACTAGGTACCTAACGTACCTACTGTACGTGCAAAATGGAACCGCCAGTCACGTGGCGAATCTACGACCTCCGACTTCCAATAGTTCGACTGCGTAAGTAACTTGCTTCAATTTTACGCGCTGCTTGTGCATCTCATGCGGCCAAAAGATTGAATCATTCGCCTCGCTTGCTGGTGGTGCTTCTTCACTGGCCAAGTCGACCACACGGACATTGTTACCAAGTCTGTCATCTGTGGAAATGAGAATTTCAAAGAACGGCCGGCATGTCAGCCAGATGAGTCTCGACATGGATTTACATGTAGATGCTGCGCCCAGACAATTCTGCATTGTTCGCAGCATGCTTCCCAGCGTCTCATGCGACTATCACAACCCTCTTCGTCGCCATGATAGGACCAGGTAGTCTTCATACATACGGGCCATGGCTGCTTTCACGTGCTCGTGGATCGACTACTCGTGCCACGCCTCACCACTAACTAGGGTGGTGCTCACCACCGCAACCGGCCACTGTCAAAAGCGAATTGCCTTAATTATTTAATCTAGGCAGTAAAAGCCACGCAGGAATATGTGACAACCTTTTTCATGGCTTCAAAAAAACACCCTTTTATAGGTTTTATGGTGCCTTTTGGTCGCGGCCTCGAGACGCTCGCGGGCCATAATATCGAGGGTTTTTTGCTTTTGACGCACTATCCGGCGCCCGTTATTAATAGAAAGAATACCGCCAGTTTTTTAGTGGCCTATTCTTAGCTGCCTTACGCATAATTAATGCGAGGTAAGCAGCTTGCGTGCGCCCGAGGTCTCTTTTGGTTTGAACTAGCTCTATAGCCCCGATCAGCGAGCCACGCAAAAATCGCTAGATATTGCGATTAAAGTGACTTTGGGTATCCTGTATGCTTTGAAGGTGACCTTGAATTCTGTTTGTAGCTTTCTGAATTTGCCGTAAGGTTATAGGGGTCTTGCGTGAGACTAGGAGGCATTCTTTTGAAGCATTTAAAGATAACTATGCTGTAACCTGTTAGATAAACCGGGTGGTCCAATTCCTTCCAACAGTCAGTGGTGGGCTGCTACTGCTTGCCGGGGCAGCCTCCCGCAAGATGTGATTTACAGCGTCAGTAATCTATTTAGGACGAACCGCAAAATTAATAAAATCAGGTTAATTAATATAGCTATATAATACCCACTCTTATTTATCTAAAAGTTTCTTGTTATTTCTAAGGATATCCTGCTTTGCCTTGATGCCCTTGATGCGGCGTTGTAGCCGGGAGCGCGGCACGCTGAATTGCAGCGCCACACCACGTATGAAGGCATCCGGATTATCGTCAATGTGTTCAATAGCCTCAATCACGCGTAATTCGACCTCTGATTTCGATTTATCGACGCTATGCGCAGCCATTTTCGCGGTTGAAGGCGTCAAGTTGCCTGAAGTGGCCCGTTGCGGTGGTGAGCACCACTCTAGTGTTGGGGCGTGGCACGAGTACGATTTTTACATCCAAATATCATCATCCCTGAGCTTGGCCGGCGGTCGTCGAGTCCTCGTTGCCCTAGCGCTCCTTTGCCGCACCAGGATGTCTTGGTCCTCGTCGTCGTCATCCTTTTGGGTCACCGTTGGTGTCGCCGTCGTTGTCGTCGTCATCTTGGCATCCCGTCTCAAACCACTGCTGAACAGAGTCGCGCTCCCGTTGACACCCGCGTCGTCGCTGTCCTCAATCTCGATTACATCCATTCTCTCCGACCTGCGCGTCACTCGCTTCCCCTCCGGCGTGCTTGTCGTTTTAGACGAGCTGGAGGCGACGGCTTTCGTTGATGCTGTTGTTGTTGTCGTCGTCATTGTTGTTGAAGTTGTAGTTGTTGCCGCCACAACAGACGCTGTCGGCGTAGATGACTGAGATGAAAGAGCCGAGTCGCCGTTGAATTCCGAGGCTGCAGGCTGGGACACGGGTCGAGGGTGCTTTCTAGGCCGCCCGCTGCCCGGTCGCGCACCACCGCGCTTGCCTCGCGTCTTTTTGGACGCGTCGATCCTTCTCGTTGGTGTCTCTGGCTGAAACTTGCGTGTTCGCTTGCGCAGTCGGGTTGCCGACGCCGATGCCGACGCCGATGCCGACCCGGATTCCTCCGAATCTCTGCCAACCTCAACGGCTGCCGCTGCCACCGCCGGCTCCCGCGACACCACCATCGCGTCGTGGTCCGCGTCAACCGCGTCGCCGAACCTTCGCTTTCGTTTCCGCGATGCAGTCCCGCGATCTGCGTCCGCCTCCGCCAAGGCGAATCCTGGTGGCAGGTCTCGCTTGACCCTCGGGCGTCCGGGCCGTCGTTTTTGCTCCGCTTTGGACGACGTTTTCCTGGCAATCGTGCCTTCATTATCCGCGCGCCGTGCCGTCCGCGATCCTCTGGTCTTGACATCCGGCTTTCGGCTGGCTGCTTTGTCGTCCAAGAGTTTCTTGGTGAGGTTGGGGAAGTTTTCCCCATAGTTGAAGAATAGCTCCTCTCCGGCGGCGATGTCGCGCATGGCTGTAAACTTGATCCGGTACTCCCCATTGACGTACAAGATTCGCGGCGTGATGTTGCATCCTCGGGTGTCGTGCTCTGACGCGTGGTTGATGTAGCGACTCAGATTTCCATAGATGGCCGCATCAACCCAGGTGCCCTCGCTGTCCAACAGTGTGAAGACGTACGACACATTGGACTCCTCGTCGAACACATCGCCCCGCCTGGCTTCCCGTCGAACGCCCTCGTCGTGCGTGATGAGCTCGCCGACGTATTCGATGATGAACTCGTCCTGGGCAATGTCTTCGGCCGTGAAAAGGCCGTAGCCGACTCCTTCCAGCTGGCTCTGTCCCAGGACGAGCGATTTACCCACCCCCCTCTGAAGATCGCAGTTCTGGCAGCCCGTGGCATGAAGCTCCGCAGCATGCGCTTTCAACGGATCCGCGCGTTCCAAGGCACCGCAGGAGCCGCACAATTGCGGGTCGCATTCGCGATTCAGCTGTACGCAGATGCAAGGTTTGTCCTTCTTGTTCTGCTGGCAAGTCTTGCCCTGCGAATGGCAACCACATCCTGTGAATTTGTAGGCGCAGTCCTCCACGGTGCAGCCGCAGAACTTCTCACAAAGAACACCTGCGTCCACGCAGGAACACTTGCCAGGCGCACATGGCCCCTCGTGGAAGCAGGGCTCAAGGTTCTCACGGCGCTGATGCGCATGGCTGATAGTGTGGTCCTGCCAATCACCCAAGAGCAACTTACGACGTCGATCATACCACGACAAGGCCTTCACCCGGGGGACGGTGAGCGGCTCCGGCTGCGGTAGTGATATCCCCAGTGATTTGAATCCCTTGTGAACTTCGTCGCAATTGCGGTTGAGAAATTCGGCCGCAAGGCAAATCGGGTCCCCTCTGTAAGTGCTGTGGTTTGCCGTCGTGAAGATGGACCGCAGGACGATGGTCTCGTCCTCTGAAAACGGCCGGGCCTGGACGTGCGTTGGCACATGTTCACCACCCTGTTTGTAGCACTGCCGTCGGCAGGGCTTAAATAGTTGACCGCTGTTGGCCCGGCGTCTGCGTCGGCCCTTGAGGGCGCGCGAGAGGTGCGAGCAAGACGATATCGAAAAGGTGCGTTTCATGTTTTTGTTGTCGTATTCGCCGTGATCACAGGAATGACTAAAGCAGACCAAGCATCCAAGAATGCAGTACGTGGCCAAGTTCGACTCGGCCAGTTCGTCCTCGTCCTCGTCATCGTTCTGAAGACTCGTGCCGTCCTTGACGATCGGTTTGGAGTCCATGATGTTATCAACTGACTCGTCCAGTAGAAGGACACGTCGAAGTTCGATTCGCTTCGCGGCTGGCAGGCTGCCGCTAAAGACTTGATGGAAGGCATCCGTGAACATCTTGGCCATCTGATTGGCTTCGGGGGCTGCAATCTCGTCGTCACGATGAGACATGAGAATGTCCGTCTTCTGTTGGGGCGTAATGGCATTGTCTGGCTCTCTGACGGTCATGTAGCTGATCAAAGCTGACTTATTGCAACCAGGAATGGCCATGTCTTCTAGCCATGTGTCTAGATACAGAGACACGGTGGCCGCCCTCTCCCCTTGTATTGTGAGCCTTTGTTTGTCCTCTCGATTCATGGGCTTGAAGCCCGAAGTCGTGTCAATCTCCTCCAGTTCCTTCAACCACAGGTTGTACTTGGTTTCCTCGGAGCTCTCCAGGTCTCTCAAGTGCGGAACAAATGTGAGCATCGTGTTCGGGGTAAGGATGTTCTTCCTGATTTCCACATGGTGGAATCGATATCGGGGCACTCGCTCTCTGTCGGTTTTTGTACAAACCGGCTTATAATGAACCTCTCGGTGATCTCGCTTGTTCTTCAGGTGTTGCTGATGCGACGGCTGGTGTCACTCAAATGGGTACCTTGGAATGAATGGCTTGTCGTTTCGTGTGACCTGGCTTACCTTGAATTTGATGCGCATTGTTGTCCCTTTTTCCTCGGCGATGGCTGATGACTGAACGTTGGCAAAGAGATCTGCACCGTTATGAACGCGCCGCTCGGCAGCTTTGGTTGATTCCAGGATATACCCCGTGAGCCGGGAATGGCCCTCCCGAATATCCTTCCGGCAACTTTCCAGTCGAGTGACGATCGTGGGCACGGTCCAGTCGACAGCTTCTGCCTGGGCTCTCCTCGTTGCATTTGTGCCATTTGATGCCGGTGTCTCCGGTCTAGGAGACGGCACTGGTGGCTGGGCAGGTGTTGTCGATCTCGACACGTCGGAGATGACGGCCGATCCTGCATGGTTTCCAGCCGGAAACTGGCTGGCTTCTGTGTCGTTTCCAGTTGATGTTGATGATGGACGACGAAAGACTGCAAACCGTTCGATACGGGAGACATAAGCTGGACGGCGCAACGGAGGCGGGCTGATTCGTCTCACGGTTCGATTGCCGAAAGCCGCGAGGCGAGCATCAAAATTCGGTTCCACTGGCTGCTGTCCATTGCCTGTCGTTGACATTGTGACGCGCGAGGGCCAAACGGAGGGGTCCGCTTAATTCATCACCAAGCCAGGCAGCCCTGGGTCAGCTTCTAGGGAAGTCGATGACTCGGCGGCCTCGGCCACCCCATACGCGCCGCTGTTATTTCCTCGGCTTTCGGAAGGAAGCAGTGACCGGGAGATCTGGCGAAGCTGGCTTTTCGTCATGGAGCAGCGATCGAAGTCGGTCCGGTAGGTTGCGTCGCACGTAAATGGCAATGACGGCTCTGGAGAAAAGGATGCTGCTTTGCAGAGAAAGCGCTGTGGAAGAAAACTGACGAATGATGCCGAGGGGGTGGCCATGGATTAGTGACGAGATGACAGTGTTCACGTTCGATCGGAGAACTCTGGTTCCTCAGAAGGCCTCGCCGCGACGTTGCTGGCTGCTCCGTGAGGTCCGGGATGCAGGCACGCAAGAGGTCAACGATATCAGGTGCACCTGACGCGCGAGTTGACGCCAGACGCCAAAAACGCGTGTCTCGGCTGGTGTTGCGGGTATACGGAGAGAAGGGGGGGGGGGGGGGGCAGGGTTGGCCGGGTCTTGACAGCGATGGCTACCCTGGACTGTTATTCCAGTTGAGTGTAGGCCACTCTGCAGAACTCCTACACAACCGTACCCTTGGCCTTGACAAACTCGGGCTTTAGACAAAGACTTGTGACTTTGACTCGAAGCTGTCGCTCAAATACACGGCGTCTTAGCGATCGGTTCATCTCCGACTTCAAAAAAAATCTAGTTCAATTCACGTCGTAGTGATACTGACAAAGCGTTTTCTGACTGAGACGTCCTGACCGTGTTCACGTTGGTAATGACGGCACTTAAAACAGCAATCGGCGGCTCGACATCTGACACCCCAAAAAAAAAAGCTCCTTATCTATTCCGTAAACATGACGCCAATGCAGGGTCCGTAACAACAAAGATGCATTTGGACAAGGGTTCTCTTTTCAGGATCTTGGATTGGTGGTGTGTTTCAACCACTCACTGCAGTACGTATCAAAAATCGAGCCGTACGTCATCAAGGTCTCAGCTCAGCCGAATCACGTGCCAGAAGAGTGATCAGCACCGTAATGACCCCTGCATGCCTATGACCTCATCCCCCGGTGAAGCTCCAAGGCAGACGTGTGACACCAAATTGTCTTTGTCTAGGATTATCCTCCCTTGCCCGTGCAAAGCCAGACACTACGTACTCTTATGATGAACTCATGGACAGATGATTGAGCACTCCGGATCGGATGACGGCACGAGCTGTACAAAGGCTAGTCTCGGCCTGTTCGACCCCTGAGAATTGGCGCTGCATCTATTGGAATTGATGTTTTGTTACTAGAGGACGAGGAAGAAGCCAGATGGTGTTGTCAATCCGCCTGGCCAGTGGCCAATGCCCATCAAGACAGCCACCACACACCAGCTGAGTGATGCGACAGCGGCCAACCAACATCCTGGGGAACCGGAGAATTCGATGGCTTGTCAGGGGATTGAATGGCTGGCCGCGACGAGAAATGGGGTTTTGGATGTCTGCCTATGAAGTCCGCAGAGGCGGGGAGGCGCAATCTGGCGCCAAAGAAAAGCTCAATTAAAAAAAAATAAGAGCCGCGCAGATTTGGACACTTTGGCCAGGCAAAGCCGCCGCAAAGGATGCCTGTGTCCAAACACCATGCAGCTAAGGAGAGGAGGAGGGGGG
>JMQE01001448.1:0-20207 GCA_000731825.1 Hypocrella siamensis | reverse complement strand
TTTTTTTTTTTTTTTTTTTTTTGGGTAGAAGAAGAAAAAAAAAAAAAAAAAAAAAAGGGCCGCAGTAAACCAGGGCTGGACCAGGCCATTGACTCACCCCATTGCAATAAAATAGCTACCTTTGCCAACATGATCATTAAAGCGTAGCAAAATATAAGGGGCAGCTCATCCTTAAGCGAGACAGGTCAACGAGGGGGGAAAGAGAATTGGCAGTGTGGCGTCGTCGTCTGGGGTTGGATTATATGCGCACACCTTCAGAATAGTCTGAAACGTTTCGAATCGAATGTTCCATTGCGACTCAAGAAATCCGCCATAGTGTAGGTGAATGAAAA
This sequence comes from Hypocrella siamensis, assembly GCA_000731825.1. Classification (NCBI taxonomy): domain Eukaryota; kingdom Fungi; phylum Ascomycota; class Sordariomycetes; order Hypocreales; family Clavicipitaceae; genus Hypocrella; species Hypocrella siamensis. The sequence goes on along the minus strand of JMQE01001448.1, from coordinate 19,875 downwards.
GGCACACGGTAAAGGCAATATAGGCAAGCTTGCCACACCCAAGTCAGCACGAGTGAAGGGAGAAGAAGAAAAAGAAAAAAAGAGGGGGAGGGGATGGAGCAGAGAGACGGAATGTACGTACAAAGGCACCCAAGCCAAAATCTAGTCCAGAGCCACTGGTTAGCCTTGCCATCTGCGTTGTTATTGTTGTTGTTGTTGTTGTTGGGGGAGGGGGATATGGCTGCGGATTGCCGACGTACAGTCTTGCATCGTCCATGTGCGCACGGCCCTGGCGCGACCATCTACGCGGATCAGAAAAGAAAAGGAAGCCAGGGCGAAAAGAATGGCAGAAAGGGCCATGGCGAGGGCTGTGTGGTTGGTGGGATTGTCAAAGTTGGGTTTGACGCCGGGCGGGGGAGCCAACGCAGGTCCACGTAGTATCTCTTGCTGCAAACTAGGCGGGAGGTTGGGGAAGTCGTTGATGAGACTCGCCATGGTAACTTGACTTTCTCTCGTCGTGTCTTTCCTTCTTCTTTTTTTTTTAAAGGAGGAATCAGGTCTTAGTTGTATGGAAAAAGAGAAAGAAAAAAAAAAGGAAGCGAATGGGACGGAGCGCGAGGCGGGGATAGTTGGGGAGCTGGCTTGTCTTGGAAGAGACGATGCAGATATTTATGTTTTGGCGATTTGGCTCCTTGTTTCTGCTGGTCTGGTGGCCGACGGAAAGAAAGTGACATTGACTAAAAATAGAAGAGGTGTCTCAGGGCATCTTGGCCAGATGAATTTGTCATGCCGCCACAGTCCAAATCATCCAAGCTGGAGGGGGGAGGGCATCTTACAGTATGGGTTGCAGTATAGGGTACGGACTAGGGTTTGGTTAGGGTACAGTATAGTGAGTGGGTGTAGTGGGTTGTAGGGAGGTTGGGTGGATACCACACACTTCTGTGTAAGCAATTCTCAAGTGCTTCTGCTAGTCTCGGGACCATAAAAAGTGGGGGGCGGGCCGCTCTCAAGGTCCACACCCACCTAAGAGAAGAAAATGGCCCCCCCGCCAGGGACTAAAGATGGCGCCATTATCGGATTCCTCTCGGGCCTCGTCGTTATTCATGCCAAGCTCAGCAATATCCTAGGCCGTAAGCCCGTTTTTTTTTTTTTTTTTTTTTTTTTTTTTCTTTCAGCCCGATGCGCGGGTGCCAAGACGACGCAACGGCTGTAAGACATTCCTTCGCAAAAGACCACTTCTTGGGTGGGAACGTAGGTGATGATGATGACGAGTTCCTCTACTTCTCCTCGTCTCCTGCAGCATCATTCTTGGCGCCTTTCAAGGCATCCGAGGCGGCGGGTTGTTTTGCCCTGGGCAGCAATCATTTATGCTGGTGCAGATCGTGCAGATCGTGCTAGCTAGCCAAGTCGCAAAAAAAAAAAAAAAAAAAAAAAAAAAAAAAAAAAAAGGCATCGTGCTCGTCCATCTCCTTGGTCATGGCTTACTGTCTTGGGCCCCCGTTGCAGGTGGTGTCACCTGGCCAGCATCACACCACTTGGCGGTGGATCCTTTGGAAGCAGTTGCCTCGCTGCTGACCGTCATCAGCATTCCCAACAGGTATCCGCATCACCATCACGACACCAATCCGAAGCGTCGTGCAGCTAGCTTGCACGACATCGCCGCGACGATCGACTTTGGTAGATGAGAGAGCAGGGAAGAGGAACTACATGGCAAGTTGGGGTGAATCAACGGAAGACACATGTCATCTCGGTTCCCCGCTCCAGCAGCACCCTGACCATATTCTGGAAATACTTGTCGGCCACAGCGCGTGGAGCACGACGAACACGACGAGCCCTGCTTGCATGCCCTACCTACCCGTCAGGCTGACTGCCGCGGCCCAACGGTCGGCTGCACCTGCACGCTCAGCAGCAGGATAATACTAGTACCAGCACAGCTCTGGGAACCGACTTGACGTGCGCTCAAGACGACCGACTGCATCGAAAATGCCCCGCCCAAGGAAAGATGAGCGCGGAGTCCTTCCTTGAAATGAATTCTTTAGGCTTGGCCAAGTGGTGTTCGGGGGGGCGAAATGCGGGGATGGGGGCGGTGGCGAGGGATTGGGTAAGAGAGGGAGGTACTTTTCCTTCCACCTTGGTGATGATGCCAGGAGTTGGGGGCATAAGCACACCATCATCTCCATCTCCTCAAGACCCAACGCCCCAGGGGCTTAGTCAACTAAATCCATCACTATGCCCGCACCCCTAGCTGCCCAAATTCAACAGAGTCAACCTGTCAAGACCCACCACCTCCCGTTGACATGGTCGAGCCGTCGCACGTTGGGTCACGCGGCTTGAAGGACCTAGGTCTAGAGAGCTCGCGGCAGGAATGATTGGTGAGCTGCGGAGACAAGGACAGTAAAGGGGCTTGCTCAAACATTGAACGGCCTGTGCCATGGCCAAGTCCGGCAACAACTTAGCATACCTGCAGCGTTCGAAGAAGATGACCGGCGACTCTCACGTCCCAGCACGGCAAAGCCACGGTTTGCGGAGCTGTGTTGGCTAGAAAGCATACAGCGACTGGCATTCCGCCGACGGTCCTGGCTGCGTCAGGTGGACCAAGATGAGTGCGGCATCGAGGGCACTTATTGAGCACGGGGTGATCAAAGAGCTAGAAGCGCTGCGGCAGTCGAACGAGTTGACGCCCAGGAATCCATCGGCATGAGAAAGCTTCCTTTTCACGGTCGTCCAACGAGAATTGCCTGCAAATGGCGGGATGGGATAAGCGATCTGAGATGACAGCTGCCTCATGGTCTCACGCATATTCCGATGACAATGAATCGCCACGACAGCCCAGGCTCTCGGATCATGTCTCGCCAAGTCGGGCGGCGCTCCGATTTGAGAGAGAATCCGGAATGACATCTGAGACGATGGAATGGCAATGAACCCAAGGGATTCTACGAAAAGTGAAGAATTCCTCGCTCAAGAGAGAAGATGAAGGCCAGCTAGGCGCAGAGCAGCATGAAGCCTCCGATAACAGAATGGTCGTTCTTGCACGAACATTGTGAAAAGTAGCTACAGGCGGCTCCAGATTCATGTTGTAAGGCTGCTAGTCATTCGATAGTCCATCGCGGCTGGGTCGACGTACTCATGAAGCCCAGTAGGTAGGCGGAAAGGCCCATGGAAACCGCCAATATCTCCGAGTCATATTGAGCAGGGTATGCGGTTCCAACCGCGATTTCCGCCCGCGCGGCAAGCTACACGACCGAGATGAGAGCCGCCACGAGAGAGTACCGCTAGCCATGCAGCTGGCTACTAGCGTCGCCGCTGACGCCGACGGCATCGCTGCTTGCCCCTGTCACCTCACGATACCCCGGAGCTAGCTAGCGGCGGGCGAGGCGTACATGAGAGCCAGCTCGACCGATCTGTTGTGCATCAGGACGAAGCGCCGGCCGCCGGTCCTGTAGACGCGGTCAAAGACGTCCCATATGCAACCGAGGTAGTCGGTGATGGTGGCCCCGGGCCTCTCCCTATCGCCCGCCCAGGAAACCGTCGATTCCAAGGTCGTTGGTGCCTGTTACGAGGGATTGATGAAACAGATGAACCCCTCGTGTGGGCATATCGCTCAAGCAGACGACGAGCGCGGAGGGGCGAGATTGGGAGGATTGAGAATGCCGAGAAAGGAGGGAAACAAGAGGGAACGGTGTGAAACGACGGAAACGGGTATTGAATCGTTCAATCGCTGGATTATAGAATCGCTCGGTCGCTCGCTCGATGGGCCACGGTGGGTAATTGAATCATCATCGCTAGGTCGATGGATGGCTGTGCCGATGGATCGCTGGGTCGATGGATCGCTGGGTCGATGGATCGCTGGGTCGATTGATGGTTGGCGGACACGTGGCGGGAAAGTTTGATCCCTGTATCAAGGCAAGACATGTAGAAACACGAGCTTAAAGACGAATTCTAATTCATTTTAGCCGACAAATCTTGCGTCGCGTGTGCGGCAAAACAAAGGGCAACATACCATGGATGCCTGAGATTCGAGGCTCGACAAAAAAGCACGGCCTAATGACCTGCGTGACCGCAACGGCAGCTCACATTTACAAGCACAGTCGCAAGAGAGCCGCCCAGTGGCTCGGCAATGGAGCAATCGACCCCAAGACGTCAAGCCTTCATAGCTGAGCGCTTTTGGGGGGTTTTTTTTCTCCTTGTTACTTTTTCAGCCAAGCTTCGGGGCGGCCCGTTTCCGACCACGTCTTTTCCCCGCTCGCGTGGAACCAAGACAGCTCGTTGCGATGCGGGGGGGTGGGCTTGCATTGCCATGCGTGGCTCCTAGTGCCGATGATCGGGATCAGTTGTCAGAGCCTGGGGGCACGAATGACAGCATCACGCCAAACTGACGTAAACGTCTTTCAGCACAATGAGCCATTGGATTCAACGAATGATGGCCGTGGCGAGTCGCGTCAGCGCCTTGCCCAAGCTCCGGCGCCGGACTGCACAAAATGCCTCAGGTTACCCTGTACTGGCTGGCTGTTTGTCGTTTTTTCTGAACCTACGACGAGGACAAATGCTGCCTTGTGTGCGCTTGTGCCTAGTTCCATGATGCAAAATCCCTCTTCCTGTCTTCCATTTAATATATGCGCGAGGCAACAGCTCTTGGCGTCTGGTCAATCCCAACAAACCCTGTTTGTACCATAGTACTGTGCAATCAGTCGAGCTGTCACCAAGTCTTCCAGGCTCCGCAACGCGACCGTGAATATTCGTGAGCGACGAGGCGTCTGCATCAATTCATCCACAATTCGAAACCGTACAGAGTCGGGCTACCGGAATTTTTGTCTGTTTCGTCTCAATGGCAGGAAAGAATGGTGCTTCCTCGCGCGACATTCAACAACGGCACGTTTGCACTGATTGTCTGTCCAGCCTCGCAGATAGCTCGGGCGCCGAGGCGAGATGATGGGCCACGGCGGGCGACTAAATCTGGGCAGCGATGCAGCCGCCCAGCAAAGCTATTTTTGGTGAAGACTGATCAGCCTGGTTCCTCCTCCGTCATCTCATATGCATGGTAAGCAGGCTCTTACGCACTCTCCCCAACGACCCAGTCGCTATGCCAAGATGCGCGCGGTATGTGCTGGCAGACGTCTTTCGTAGGTTGATGTGCTCCCGCAACGTATTGGCCATGGCGGCTGGGAGGGAGGGAGCGAAAGCCGTAGTGTTTCAGTCCGACCCGAGTTGATGGATGGAGCAAGCCGAGAAGCCGCTGTGGCGGCGGAACACGACTCGGGGGCCTTGGGAACACACCAGACACGAAAAGGTGAGACGGGGACCAAAAGAAAGAGCGAGGTGGGAGTCATGCAGCCCGATCCTCTGGGCTGGGAAGAGAGGGGAGGGCTCGGGTCGTAACGTGGATTTTCATACACATGCACCGTGCACGTACATGACTGTACAAGTACGGAGTACATGGGTACCTTGGGTAGATCATTTGCATTAGTGCAGTGGGGGGCAACGGCAACGCCAGACCAGATGAGACGAGAAGGCGCAGCGGCTAGGGGTCTGGTCGTCGTGCCAGGATTCTTCACCGGTCTACAGGATGAGCTCTACAGGATGAGCTACAAGCAAATGCATGTGAGATGTGACAGTAAACACTGCCTCTGCGTTATCTGCGCTTGCATCATCTTTCGGGCTGCCCGTCAGCATGACGCATGCAGCCTGAACAACAGTTGGGAGAATGAATGGCCTTTTTCTTTTCCAAGGACAGGGTTGGCACTTTGGCTCCAGCTGCTCCTGCTGCTCTCCGCACAGGTGGATGTCCCACTGCCCGATGCTGCCAAGCTCCTTCACAGTGCTACTTGGTTGCCTCGTGGAGCCCAGCCAGTCCCGCAGTTTCGGGGGGGGGCAGCGGGTTGATGGGCGCTGACCCCGCCCGCGTCCCGCTAACCTGGGCCACACCCAGACCGTCACCTTGGAAAGACTTGCGGGGGAGGGGGGCGAGGAAACCCGTCTAGCGTGGTGTCTTGGAGCTGATTATGCTTACCCATAGCGCTTCATGCTATAGGAAATGCATTCACTCTTGGCAAACTCTACCCGAAAGACGTTGTCATACAATCGGCCTGATAATCTATATTCACAATATGGGTCAGGGCTGCTCTTCCCTATCATCGCTGTGACTGCCCCTCTACTATCCGTCCGAGCTGCGACGGACGCGGACACGGCAGACAGTGCGGCGGGTTATCAATTCCCTTGGCTCGAGATGATACCAGCAAAACCTCGATCCGTACCGACTTGATATGCGTTTGCGTGGAGCCGGACCCGCCCTCAATAAGATGCCCCATGTCACCGGTCAAATGTCGTGGAATCAAAGTGGCAGTCAAAAACAGAACAATAATACACGGCTGGTATCAAAGGAAAGGGCTGTGCACGGCCGTCCGTCAGCCGGAATACGAGCTTCCCATTTTTTTGCACTCGCGAGGACCACTTGGCATCAAACATCTCACGCCAGAGGGAAGATGACTGCATCGGAAAGGACAATGTCCGCTTTCTCAGAGCACAAAGGGGGTCGCACAACATCTCTGCACTCTTTTTCTGTCCCGTCATGATGATGCTCATCGACGTCTTTGTGGCAAATCTGTCCCGTCATCAGTCAAGCTCATTTTTAACGCAGACATGAGGGGGGTTTGGGCAATTTTCGGCCCCCCCCCCCCATGCTCACCGACAGTCACTGCCTTGTGTCGGGACAGTGCAGCGTCCTGGGAAGCTTTTCTTGATATGGGAGGTCACATCAGGCTTATTCGGAGAAGCCATGCCAGCGCTGCCCGTGCCGGGCCGTCCCGGCAGACCATCCTTGGAATGCGTCGCGGTTGGGCAAGGCGTCTGATGAGCCCCTCTATGACTTGCATGCGCCGATTATGTCCTCTGCATTCTTTCACACCATGGTTTTTAGCCTCTCTTCAACTGTTTGTTAAGCCTCCTCTGCGCTAGTTTATACGTTACTCCCGCCAGGCTATGCCCAGGAGGATATTGGCGGCCGCATCGTCGTCGTCATCGTCGTCGTCATCGTCGTCATCGTCTTGTGCTCCAAGTGAGACCTCGGACAGGTTGTAGGACAGCCCAGGCGGCGGATCAGCCAGCCGAACGTGCGATGCGAGGCATTGTCTGCGTATGGTGGGGGACGATGAATGCTTGCTTCCCACACAGTATGTACCTGCGTACCGTTCTTGATTTGTTGTGGGAGAGGGGCCATGTGGCTTGTCACGAGCCAGTACATACATTTACCCATGTATGTATCTATGTACATGAATGTACATGTATGAGAATTTCAATCAAAGGCCCATCTTGTTCTCAACTGACAACATCCACACTATCCAGTCCACAAGAGAAGTTACAAGTCGCGTCACACGACAGTCTTTCCTCACGCCCAGCATGCACCCGAACAGGACGCTCATCTACAAGGCCTACACGGCATACGAGCCGATCCCTGGACAGCACCTCGTTGTGGAATCCCGCCCGTTTGATCATCAGGCAGCTCCGCCCCCGCACGGCTTCACTCTCAAGAACCTGTACCTATCCCTGGATCCTTATCAGCGCGGCCAGATGCGCGAGCCCGGTGACCAGGGCTCGTACTCAATTCCCTGGGTCGAGAACGAGCCGGCCGTCGTCAGCTTCTTCGAGTTTGTCCCGGAGCCGCGCAAGGGCAAGACGATGCTTGTGTCGGCCGCGAGTGGCGGCGTTGGCCAGCTCGTGGGCCAGCTGGGCCAGCTGCACGGCATGAAGGTAATTGGAAGCACCGGCAGCCAGGAAAAGGTCGACTTTGTCGTCAGGGAGCTGGGCTTTGACGCCGCCTGGAACTACAAGCAAGAGAAGACGGCCGACGCCATCCGCAGACTGGCTCCCGAAGGACTCGACGTCTACTACGACAACGTGGGCGGAGAGCAGCTGGAGACGGCGCTCACGCTGATGAAGGACTTTGGTCATATCGGTAAGAGGGGCTGCCTTTAGCCACTCCTCTGCTATGCCTCCGGTTTGGTGCTGAACTTGTCCACAGTGGCCAGCGGTGCCGTTTCCGTTTACAACCTGCCCGACGAGGAAAAGTATGGTGTGCGCACCTTGATGAACATGTTTTTGAAGCGCCTCACTATGAGAGGCTTTGTTTGCTCAGATTCCAATCTTGCTGAAAAATATATGCCCATCTTTGTCCCTGATATGCTTAGGTGGATGGCGGAGGGAAAGGTGAAGACCAAGGAGGAGGAGGTGCTGGTTGGTGTCGATAGCGCCCCAGAGGCCATGATCAGGATGTTCAGGGGTGACAAGTTTGGCAAAATGGTGATCAAGGTGAGTGAGGAGCAGGACATGTAACACTGCACCGAGGAGGCAGGGAACAGGAGGTAATGACTAGGTGGCCACGGGAAAGCCGTGGTGGCTACCAGGCCAGATCATTGCTCTGCCCAGTCAGACAGCAATGGCGCATGTATTGCGCATAGATTGCCCTACAAACTCGTCACCTTGCGTGACGCGCTGCTCTGTGCACTGCGCTCGGGCTGGTTGGCTTACCCCTGCTGACTCAAACATTATCCCCGCGAATAAAGACACACATGGCAGATGAACTTGATTTAAAAGCGGATCAGGCCGTCCAATTTCAGCTGGCCCGAACCATACAACCGTCCTGTTGCCCCTCGATGCAAAGGACGCGGGTACGAGGGGTCTGCGATAAGAGCAGCCCGAGAAGCTGCTGTGGGGACGAGATGCGACTCGGGGGCCATGAGGGGCAAAGAAAGAGCGTACCCTTGGGCCCGGGAAGAGAGAGAAGAGGGTCCTTGTGCAGCAGCACACCTTCCGAGACGCAAAGGACACCGGGGCGTGGATTGAGACGGTCGCAGCGTGGTGGAGGGCAAGAACCAGCATGTTCATTCAAGGCGCTAAGCACGAGTCGTGCGTACATGGAGCACGGAGCAAGGTGCTACCTGTACTGCAATCCTTGTTCTGTTTGTGATGCACGTCAAAGGACCCAGAGCTAAAAATGCACTTCACGCAAGCAGCCGTGTCGTCGCGGAATGTGCAAGTAATGCTGTGCTTGCTGACCACCCTCTTTTGTGCCGAAAAGTAAAAAAAAAAGAAGCTGTCAGTCATGAGCAAACCTCCATCACGGGCATTGGTGACTGGTTGCAATCACGGCCTTGTGCTACCTGGCGATGATTTTGGACGCAACATTCGAAAGCCTTGTCAGAGAGAACTCGGCACAAGTACGGAGAGATCAAGTTAGCAACATGAAAGGTCAGATCCTACGCAGCCCAGTGTCAGATAGACCACGAGTCCAGAAGCGGCTGTGACAATATATGCTTTCCCAATTCCCCTGAAGCATGGCATGGAATGTGTCTTTTCTTTGTTGCCTTGTCTACCTACCAGCGACGAAACCAGCGACGAAACCAGCGACGAAACCAGTGACGAATCAGCCCTTGCGCTCCTGTCCTCATGTTCGCCGCAGCCGTACCTACACAGGGCCAGCCCATGGCTCCGTCGCCCGAGTACTTGGCGCAGGATACTGGACACAGGGTTACCAATACCTGCATCGCATTCCTGGTGGCCACAACCCTCTTCTTTAGTCTCTTCGTGGTTTCACGCACGTTTTTCATTGCCCGCAAATCCTGGGAGACGTGGGTATTGTACCCTCTGGCTTACTTGAACTGTGTGGCCATATCAGCTTTGGGCATTCGTGAGCATTTTCACTCTTCTCTCTCCCTCCACCCCACCATGTCGATGAGAAATGACAGGCTCAAGTCTCACATTTTCGCGTTGCAGTTCAGGTCAAGTACGGTGGCACTGGCCGACACTTGGCCTACTGGCAGATGCACGACCCAAAAGTTTTCGAGACGTACCTGAGGTACAAGACGGGAATCGTCTTCGTCTACTTAGTTGGAATCACGGTGCCCAAGGCCTGCATACTACTGCTTTACCTTCAAATCTTCACAAACCATAAGGTCCGCATCATCACTTGGGCGGTGCTTGTACTCACCATGACCTATTTCATGGCGTGTGGTGTCTTGACCTGGATTCTTGAGTGCACTCCCTTTGCCTACCACTGGGACACCACCATTCCGGGGGGTCACTGCGGAGACGTTCTTATTCTCGACACCTACTTTGGCATCCCCAATATATTTATTGATCTGGTCATCATTGCCCTGCCCTTATCGACGATTTGGGCGTTGCAAGTGAGTAAATGGCAGAAAATTGGCATCCTCTTGACGTTTCTCATGGGAGGCATGTAAGTCATTACCACCGCCAACCTCTTGAATTTTTTTTTTTTTTTGTCGACTGCAGGATTGACCCTTGGATGCACTCTTCGCAGGGGCCTGGTCACAGCAATTATTCGCTTTGCAATATACTGCACGATAGATCTGGCCAAGGACTTCACCTACCTATCCACAGACACCTTCATCTACGCGCTAGTTGAGCAAGACGTCTATTTTATTTGCTCGTGTCTCCCGTTTATTCGGCCCCTCGTGGTCGCCTCATACAAACGATTGAATCTTGCATTGAACACACACTTGTTCCAACGCAACAAGAAAAGCTCGGCAGACACGAATGTCAAGACTGAGCTTCTTAATTTGCAAAACTGGAGAAATGGGCATGCCGCCTTTGTCTCGGCCGGCGACATGCGAGCAAACCAGCATCTTGACGACGATGGCTTCATTCGTCTCCATAGAATTGTAGACGTCGAGTCGGCAAGGACGCAGAGCACGACTTGAGTGTGGAACTTGAAAAAGGAAAAAAAAAAAAAGGAAAAAAAAAGGAAAAAAAAAGGAAAAAAAAAAGGAAAAAAAAAAGGAAAAAAAAAAAAAAAACGAGGGGACAGGCACCATTGACAGATTGCTCAAGTGTGAATTCATGGTGATGGGGAGTAGCTCAAAGGTGACGACGCATATGCATCAAAGCCAATTTAGGAAGGAATCCGACATACCTCGGCCTGATAAGTCCAGGGCGAAGTAAAAAAAAAAAAAAGGAAATAAAAAATAGAAACAAAAAAAAGGGGATGAGAAAACCTAGAAGCCAACTCGTCATGTCCAAGCCGGACTGATGACATTGGTGACATTGGAAGTGATGCGCCCCACCATCTGGCGCTGAAGCTTGGAGCTTGGGTTTGTGGGTGTCGGGAGAGGCCAGAACCCCAGCCCGTCCGTCCTGTGTCCAGCGGGGGCTGTGACCATCGATGCGCCCGGCCACAAGTCACTGGGGCCTGCGGCGAGGATCGCATGTGCTCACTGCACGCACCACTGACAACCATGGCTGCCATCTCGGTGGCCATTAACTTGACGTGAGTTTCCCGCTGTGTCCGGCGCCGAGGACAAACGGAATGTTGACGTGCGTACCTACTAAAGGTACCCTGGGGCACCCATCAGGTGCCTGCCGTGGACACCTGCAGCCATGGCCGGAAACTTGCCCACCCCGATGAGAGGGCGACGTGGTGGTCATGTCAAGGTAATGCACACAGCAGTGTCAGGGCCAGGTGTCACTGTGCAGATTGCTTGACCCACCGCAGTGGCCGATGTCCGCTTCTTAAGAGCTTCAGAGGGGAGCGTACACCACGCCTCTCCCTGGTCAGCCAGAGAGGAACGGGCGCTTGTGGCTGCGAAGCTTGTTCAGATCGAGGGACAGCCCCCTGGAACTTCTCAACTTGCATGCACCTTCATCTTGCGCATCTCTTGGCAGGCACCATTTGGAGCCATTATGAAGTTTCTCTGCTTGCACGGCTTGGGCACCAATAGCCAGGTCAGGACAGTCCGCCAGGCAAAACTACCGAATGCTGATGGTCGTGACAGATTTTCAAGACACAGACCGGTAACGCCCCAGAGGACATGTTTCTTTCCTCATCTGTCTCTCTTCACCATCCCAGGAATCAGCGCGAGATGAAACCGGACAGCCGCCGGGCAAGACGTCCACCTAGCTGACTGTAAAGTGCCCAGCCGCCTTTCGATTTGCCATGGCTGATCAGCACACGTACGAGTTTGTTCAGGGTGCATTCCCTTGTCCTCCTCCGGCAGGTGAGCCAACATGAATCACGCAGTTGTCGAGCAGTGGGCCTGCGTCATGATGTACTGATGCGAAATGGTCATGTAGAGTTGGAGTCAATGTCAGCTCCGTCCTCGAGGCACTGCTCATACTTGGAGGTTAGCTCGGAAGTCGGGTCTACTGCAGCCAGCTTTGTCCAAGGAATAGGTCGCTTAGAGAAGTATATGGAGCTCGAGGGGCCCTTCGACGGCGCCATGGCCTATTCCCATGGGGCTGGGCTCATCGCCATGCTCTTACTGTGGAGGCACTATCTGAAGCCATCAGAACCACCTCTGCTGCGATGCCTCATCCTCTTCTCGCCCATCCAGGTCTACGATCCCTTGACCTATGTCCAAAGGGGTGAGGTGAATGTCTTGCATGGTGTGCCCCTGGGCCAGACGACCCTGTCGATCCCCACCGCCATTGTCTACGGCAAGACCGACGATAAAAAAGAGGAAAGCATTGGATTGCAAGCAGTGTTTGATTCAGGACGTTTGTTCGTCTTCGAACACGAAGGCGGCCATGAAGTTCCTGGCAGCGGTAACGCACTGACGCAAAGTGTCAAGATGGCCCGCAGAGCTATTTTTTTAGCCGAGTCCATTTTGACTGGGTAGGCAAGTTTCTTGAGGTGTACCTCGACCGAAGGGCGATTTCTGTTTGTACTGCCCGCGGGAGGCGTTGAGAGCAAAGAGGGTCTGTGAGCTATCGCGCACACAACATGTCGGCTTCACGTGCAAGGCAATGGCGGGTAGAGCTGCCCGGTCTGATCTTGCCAGCGGAGCTGGCTCGCTGGTGGTGGGGAACAATTTGGAGCGCCACCTACCTACCGTGTCTTCTGTACTGCTCACGTCGTGGTCACCTGATGATGAACTTTGCTGCGGCTTTATGCTTGAAGCAGCAGGCCCTGTGCTTATCTTTCGTGGGCACTGCTATGCTTCACGTGTCACCGAAGTTCGCCGAGGCAAACAAGAGGGGAGATACCAGGCCTCACGGAGAGATGAAGGGAGTGCTGAAAAGTGCGAATGGGATTGATTGTTTGCAGTAGCGATGGAGAAGCCATCTATCTGAGAGGGGAGCCCTGCAGGGAGGCGCCTACATCCACTGTAAAAATGTATGTAGGTGCGTCCGCGTGATCAAGGGACGAAAAGAAAACTCGGCCCCATGCGTGCAAAATGACGGGCTATTCGACTTGATTTCATTCATGATTCATTCGATTTTGCCTTGAAATCCACACAGAAAACAACACAAGGAAAATGCGGCGTGAAGCTGGGCGCTACTGTTGCTAGTCTCTGGGCGAACGTCGTGTGACCAGGCTCTAGATGAAGGGGGCAAGACTCCAGCTACTCGCACAAGTTCATCGAGCCGGGTGATGGACTTTCCACTGGTCCGAAAAGTTTACTTCTCGAGAACGATCTGCTTGCGTTGCCATTGTAAAAGCGTTACAAAGACCTGGGCCGCCGCAAAGCCGATCAAAATGGTCATTTGCAGATTGTATTCGCGTCCAAACTGCTGCCTGGCCATGGCTTGCTTGTCGGGGGGCAGGCGGTGAATTTGATCAGTACGATCGAGGATCAACGATGCCTGCTCTGGCGACAGAAAATCGGAGAAGTGCGCTCGAAGGGACTTGGAGGCGCAGATGACTATGGCGAGACCGTGGCATCCTCCCATGATTCGGAACTGGTTAATCGCCCCGTTCCCGACGGCTGGCATCATCTTGCTGTTAGGCTCGCGCGATCGATAGAGGTCATTGCGCCCAGACGTGACACAGAATGAGATGGGATTCAAAAATACTTACCTAACTCGTCTGCCTTCACCATGCGAGGGGTCAGCAGCAGGAGGGTTATGTACAAGATGCCGACGCCAGATCCGACGAGAATCTGCCAGCCGTACTGCGATGGCTCGACCTTGACCTGCACGGACGCTGTGGAAAGCCCGGAAACGCCCGCAACCTGGAGTAGGGCGCCAAGGAGCAGGATGTAAACGGCCGTGACTCCCCTCACGGATATGATGACCGTCAGTACCACGGATATGCCCGCCGAGAGGAGCGTGAAGGGAAGGAGTCGCACTCCTGCGTCTATGAGGGAGACTGCGTTGACAAGGAGGAAACGCTGCGGTATCTGAATCAAAGTCGCTGTCAGGACAGCCCCGGAGAGCCACGCGTTGCTTGGAAGGTTAGCCTCGCGTCCAGTTCAGAAATGAAAGGCATCCTCCACGTCATGATCCCGTGGACTTACCATATGGCGGCCAGAAACACCCGATTCTTCATCAGGTTCCACGAGAATACCGCCTCGAGATCCCATTTACGTGAGTCCATAAACCATTCCCACACAATAAGAGCGACAAGGAGCACGGGGGACAGGATGAGCAACGTCAATACCTCTGGAGAGGCGAAGCTGCTTCCCGAGGAGACTTGCTCCAGGCTGGCGGTCAGGAGCGCCGATGCACCCACGAGCAGGAAGCTGCCCAGGAAGTCGAGTCGCACCAAGCGTGAAGACCAGCCGGCAACGACATCGTCAGCGCGTCGGAATCGAGCGGCCGGTTCACGTGGAAGCTTGTTTGGCATGGCAAAGAGCAGGAGTCCTATAACGGCGGCTCCAATCGGAACACTGTGGACATGTGACTTGTTCAGTGGCAGGATTGTAATCGATTCAAAAAAAAAAAAAAAAAAAAAAAAAAAAAAAAAAAAAAAAGTGTAGACAGTGCCGGAGGGGTCCGAGCACGGCTTTGGGGCAACCCACTTGATAAGAAAACACCATCGCCATGCCCCTGCAGAGACTAGGGATGAGCCGATGAGAGGGGCGACCGCCGTTGATATCGCGGCAGTGAAGGAGAGGAATGCCGAGTAGCTCGGCAACTTGTCAGGCGGCCTGAGTTCAAAGCCATAGCCCAATGCTATTGCTGCAATCCCAGCAGAGCCAACTCCCTGGAGCCAGCGAAACATGATGCTTTTTCATCACATGGCGTCATTGGTCTGCGCGTGCATATGTCTGGTGCTAGTGGAATCTCGAAAGGGACTCGCGCACACTTACAGTTGCGTAAGGGTTTGGGAGGCGCCGCAGGCGCCCGAAAAGACGACAAAGAAAACGAGGCAGCCGAGCAATACCTGCTTGCGACCGACGACGTCGGACACCTTGGCCAATAGAATGGGAAAGGCTGCGAGGTGTGTCAGCTGGCACGAAGAATGGCCGGGTCTGCATCGCCAACTTGCCGCTGTAGGTCAGAAGGTACGACGTGAAAACCCACGAGCTCCTCTCAAAGCCACCAAGACTGTCTGTCTGTAATGACGGTGATTGCGGTGCTGGTGATGGAGATTTCGACTTGAATCATGAACAGAGCAAGTGCTGTCCTGGGGCCTTGTTAACTTTGAGCACGACGAAAGCAGTATTGGCCTACCCCATGGCGATGGCTTTGAGCCGCCAACCTGAAATCCAAACAGAGGTCTCGGAGTTGGCAGCCGTCACCGTGCCCTTGTCGCGCGTCTCCGTCGCAGCCTCTGAGGCTGGTGTCGCAGCGGCAGCCATGTTCCACTGATGCGATGGCTCTCTCAATGCCGACTCGACTGTGTCAAAGAGAATGCCGAGAGAAGCCTTTTGCTGTCATCTGTTCTCAGCATGCACAGAGTCCAGGGCCGGTTGGCAGATGAACAAAAGGTCTGGAGGACGAGAGACCCGGGGGCTGCCTTGGGGCCTGACACGGACACGGCCCTAGGCCCCCCCAGGCTCCTCCTGTCAGCGGACGGTGTGGGCGGGAATGTGACACAGAAATAATGCGCGCACCCGCATGACGAGGATTTGCGAAAGAATGACGAAAACGGCGCAGCCTGTACCCGTTCTCCTGTATCATCTTCCTGTTCTGCCTTCAGCTTGATGCCGTCTCGAGATGGGCTTGCATCATTCTTCAAGTAGCCGTCGTAATGGTGCAGTCGCACCAAACAGGTGGGCGGGCGTGGAGAAATGCATGTTGCCCACTTGTACATGTATTGTATTTTTTTTTTCCTTGTGGTTGGCAAGTGGTGTACAGGGGGTCCCGGGGGGCCGTTGTTACCTTGCTCCAGCAGCGAACGATTATGCATCGACTGGCGTAGCCATGGCTTTCTAGGGTGTGTTTTATGAAGGAAGAATGAAGATGTTGATTGATTCAACTATCTAGGCAGTGTGCGCGACGTGCCCAAAAGGGCAGGGCACATTAAACGATGCCCTAAAGATGCCTGATATGTGAGGCTGATCCACATCAAAGGGCCAGTTGGCCTGTGCCCGCAACATGTTTTAGGAGCAGTCTGTAAAGACAGGAGTGCCCGCCCCCGCCATGCTTCATTCTGGCGGCGCTGACAATAGCCATGGATGTGCCCTACCCCGCACGCGCCGCCACGTAAGGGTTCGGCTTCCCGGGGAGGTGGTGGGGTGGGCCTGAACGTTCTTATCAGGCCTCATTTTCGATCCAAGTCATGACTGTGCAACACGACGTACGCTCGCTGACGTGACACCATTGTTCTCGTCCTCTTGGCCGACAGAAAAAAAGGCCGGGTCGCGACCACTGGCATGAGTGCGATGGCCGGTACGAGGCGAGGTGACGAAAAGTCCAATGCAGTTGTCCGTCCATGCATACGTACCTAGGTACCTAGATACCTACGTGATGTGTATCTGGAACACTGAACACGTGCATGAACTCCGTAGCCTCTGGTGTAGGTACCTGGTAGGTGGCTGCTACAGTGCTGCTACAGTGCTACTACAGTGCTACCCACAGCATCAGGGTTCCAAAGTCCGCTGGTTCGCTTCCACTTACTCGGTACTCCTCACTGTACTTGCAGACAACAGCCTCCCCAGAGCGCCCAGAGCGCAACCCAATTGCTCCGCCCCGGCATACCCAGCGCCAGTAGCTTTCTGCAGTGCCCAACACGTCAAGGGGCGGGCCTGTAAACCGCATTCAATGATTATTCTTTACTGAATATGTCAATTGAACTAGGGGAAAAAAAAAAAAGTGAGAAATCAGCGCAGCTGTGAGCGCCCGCGCAGCTGTGAGCGAGAATGGGATCGCGGGGCTGGTCAGTCTCTTAAGCGGCCCACAGGCCTTGATGAGGTACCTAGGTACGTCATTTCCGTCTCTTTGCTTTGCCAAAGCAGCGCCTGCAGACGCTCCCTTCTCGGCGATTGCATCGCTTGCCACCACCCTACTATTCCAGCTTTTCTGGACGCAATGCCCTCTTTCTGAATTGCACTTCTGGACCCTTCCGAAGCGAAACGTACGCATCTCTCACGTGAAACTGCTTTTCGTCCCTGGCCCCCCACCCGAGCTCGGTAGCTCCGCCGCCCAGCGTTGATCCCGGCGCCCGTCTTATATCCAGCCGGAAAAGCGTCCTAGCTAGCGTGATTAACATTTCCATCTGAGCCACGTTCTGCCCCACGCAATTGTTCGGACCTTTCGAGAATGGGGTGAAATTGGTCTTGATTCGCCGAACCTCTTCTTCCGTAACTCCTGTGGACTCGTCAACGATCCAGCGTTCGGGTCGGAATACCTCGGCGTCCCCATAGACCTTTTGGTTTCGTGAATTTGCCCAAGAAACGCTCCCTACAATGGTGCCTGCGGGATAGTATTGTCCCAAGATCTGTATTCCGCCATGAAGCACCTCTCGGGGCTGCTCACAGGGCCCAGAAGGGGTCATGCGCATCCCCTCATCAAGGCAGGCCCTGAGGTACTTGCAGCTCAAAAGCTTAGGGCCGTACACGATCTCGTCTGCGGACTGAAATGTGCTGACTAGCTCGGCGACAAGTTTCTGGTAGCGCCGCGGATCTCCAGTGAGATAGAAGAACACGCTGCTGAGACTTACGGAGGTGGTCCCAGAGCCTGCAACAATAAGCAAGCTCGACTCCGCTCGTAGCTCGCCGCCTCTGTAGGCAGGAAGGCCTGTGTCCGGGTTATGAGCTTCGCAGATGAAGTAAAATATGTCCCGACGTCTCTCATGCTCGGGCAGCTTGGCTTGGTCTCTCTGCAGGGCCATTCTGGACGTCATGTTCTCGATGACGAACTGTGTGTACTTCTGCACTGCAGGTGGAGTGATGAAACCCAAGAGCCGATCGAGGCCGGGAGGATCCAGCCAGAGCAGCAAGTTTCTAAAAGGGGAGCGAGTGAACTTGTGTATGCGTCAGTCGCAGCGGCTCGTGTTGAGCGCACCGGCCGAGAGGATCGAACTCACCCGGTAGCGGAATCTCATGTATTCTGCGATGCAGCGGGGAACCTCTTTTAGGGGATTGTCCCCGGGCTCTTTAAGACCGAATGACTTCCCAAAGACCAGGTCACCCATAATGTCAAAGACGAGGGCATCTATTCTGGGTGAAAGGTCCACGGCAGTAGACCACTCGACGGTGCTGCTGTTCTCACCTAGGAGGAGCTCGTTCCAACGATCCACATGTTGAGTAATAAAGGCAGAAGCAGAATGGACCATTTCCTCGGAAAAGGCAGTGTTAAGGATCCTTCTTCTTCTAGCATGTTCTGCCACATTCGTCGTGCTAAGTGTTGTCCTCTCATTCTTCTTCCTCCTCAAGCCGATATAAAAGAGGCTCCGCCGGACATTGCATCTCGTGCCGTAAATGTCATGGTAAGCGCTCGGGTCACAGAAGAGCACCGAATTTGGCTCTGTTCGAATCTTGTTACCGTGAATCTGGAACTGCTGCCACAGCCAAATATGTCGATCGCCACGGAGAGCGTGGTACCATGAGGGAATGCCGCTGATTCGGCCCCAGAACGGGCCAGGGATGCGGGCCAGAGGGTGCAAGTAGAGATTGTATACCGAGTAAAGTACCATCTAAAACAGCTTCCAGTCAATGAACGGGTCTCTGGATAGGTACGTTGAGGCCATCTGGGCAAAATAAACACGAACGAACCAACAAAATACCGAGTAAGATGAGCCTGACGAATGAGTTTGCCCAGCCAAAGCTCTCGAAAGACAGAGTCAGCATGATGCAGAGGAAAGCCGACCGGCGAGACCGAGAATGTGCGGAAAGGGGCTGTCGACCGTGTGTCTTGATCTCCTGAGGGATCGATGCGTGTGTCGCCTACGGAAGGAAGGAGAAAACTTGTGGAACGTGAGGTTCAAATAAATACCCGTGCTTTTCATGAGGACCAATTTTTGGCCTGAGGCGTCAGGCAACCAGCCAACGGACACCCCCATCACTCCGATGCGGAATGCGGCCATTGCTATCCAATCAATCTCCTGCGGCACGGAACGGACACCGCCAAGAAGGCCCTGGTCCGGGCTGGTAGTCTAGCAATGCAACTTCAGACCCATGGTGGCAAAAAAAAGCTGCACAACCTGCCGGAAAATCGTGCCGAGTTTGCCGAGGTGCTCGAGAAAGATGGAAAGATTTTGAGCGATCTTTTGTCGTTGCAGCTGTCGGTGTAACGCATATGCGGGGAAGCTGGTGAGCTGGCTTGCCGGACTTGCCCCCTTCATCTTCCCACGCCCATCCTTCGGGAGGGGGGTGGGGGGATGGGGGGTGGTTTGGGAGGATGGGGGTGCATGTATTGCGGCTGATGGATTCTTGCAGTGATGCCGAGCAGCACCCAAATCATCAGTGAGAAGACAACCGAAAGTCTCATAATCACGGACTCGGCATTCCGCACAAGGGTTGGCCACCCACCGTCGCACCGACACTATCAGTAGCCATAGCTGCAAGATGATGAGGTGCGGCTTTTTAGCGCCCTTAGTTAGATAAGGCGTCCATCAGTCGCAAGGTATCAATCCGGGTCGTGGGGATCCCGCATTACACGCGTTGACCAACTTTTGGAGCAATTTTATTCAAAGAGCTGAAA
The DNA here is from genome assembly GCA_000731825.1 of Hypocrella siamensis. Lineage (NCBI taxonomy): Eukaryota > Fungi > Ascomycota > Sordariomycetes > Hypocreales > Clavicipitaceae > Hypocrella > Hypocrella siamensis. Next base: position 78 of record JMQE01001448.1, on the reverse strand, counting down.
AAAAATCTTCATTACATAGTCATATTCATAAACTCAATTCCTCAAACACTTGGGAGATCTGAGACTCGCCTCCCCCCC
>JMQE01001447.1:0-20278 GCA_000731825.1 Hypocrella siamensis | reverse complement strand
AATATATTAAAAAACTTATTAATTTTATTTATAATTTAATACTTTATATATTAAATTATAGTTATAAGAAAAACTTTAAAATAAATAAATAAATAAAATAAAATATTTTTAGTTTATTTATTATTAATATTAATAATTTAAGCCTAAAAGACCTTGGCCTTAGTAGTACTTAATATAGCCTTGTTTAGAACTAATATTTTTGCCGGCGCCTTGTCTTAAGCTCCCGCACAAAGCCAAGCGTCTCATCACGCTATCAGGAACTTGCTAATTGCTTGATCTCTGTGATGACTGGGCCATGGTAGGACAAGGATCTCGGTGCGGATAGCGTCTCGTCCAATTCGCCGAGATCGGTGCGGCTCTCAGACGTGAACGATCCGTCAAGGTCGAGATGGTCACGCAGGGCGGCATCCGAATAAGTTCTGGAACGGGAAGACCGCTCCGGACACAGACAAAGGGATTGAACACCACATCGAACAAGACGCTGCTCTCCGCTGCCATCAATGCGTCCCAGGGAATGATACGCCGAGGATAGACTTTGTCGGCCGGGTCGGACGTGGCCCAGGGGAGCTGGACGAGAGCAGCAAGTATTCACAGAGCGCGTTTCACTGATTTCTAGCTCATCGCGCATTAATCAATCGGGTTCCATGCCAAGGCATGACCCGAGTCATGGCCCCAAGCGTGCCGCGTACCCGAAGGCGTGAACCGCAGGGCCGAGCCAAGCGTTAGTTAGGCTGCCAGCTAACGACTTAGTCTACTACGTAATCGCGGGCTTCCCTCGGCCTCCGCGCGACGAGTCTAGAACCACCCGAACTCTCCCCACGCCACGTAGAACGAAAACGCCCCGGAAATGTCTGAAACTGCCTGACTCAACGCATCTAACCTTGGGCAAATGGGCGCTTTACTTAGACCAAGGAAGGGAGAACAAGGCCATGAACCCAGGCTTTCGTTTGCACAAATAGGGCGTAATACGCCATTTATGGTTAGACTATCCGGAACACGGCATTTAGCGTTACTGCGTATATGACAGACGGACGTCAGGTAAGTAAAATAAAGGATGCGAGCGGCCCTGAGAAGTTGGCGAGAGAAGAAAAAAAAAAGGCTTTGCTGTCTCCTACGTAATAATAAAGAAATGCCAACTCGTTTCCTGCCATAACTACTGGTGATAATCCTAACCGCCTCTGCGCTATGCTCCGAAGCTCGTCGCCCTTACTATGGCTACTTGGCCGCTTGGCGCACCTCGTCTCTGCATCCTGCGCCTACGGCACCAGCCTCCAGCCCGGACACGCCAACGGGAGCGTCAAAGTCAGCACATTCGGCTACATTGGGGAGAAGGTGCGTCTTGCAGGTTGACCCATTGCCTGGCCGGCTGGCCTGTCCCTACCTACCGCCGCGGTTAGGGTTAAATGCGTGCCTTGCTGACGCCATGCAATTGCCAACTCTCAGGGCCCTGCCAACTGGGCAGCACTCAACACGTCGGCCAATGCGCTGTGCGCCACGGGCGATTCCCAGTCGCCCATCAATCTCTCGGCTGGGGTGACGCGGCTGCTACCCAGGGGCCACGTGGCTGTCTCGGTGCCGGATCTCCCCCAGGGAGCCGACTTTGACAACCTCGGGACAACCGTGGGGGTCACCGTGAATGAGGGAAACCTCTCGCTCGGGGGCGAGGGCGCCACGTACACAATGCAGCAGTTCCATTTCCACCTGCCAAGCGAGCATTTGGATGACGGCATGAGCTCCATCATGGAGCTGCATTCCGTGTGGGAGAGCCAGCAGGGCGGCCAGATTGCCGTCTTGGCGGCCTTTGTCGACGCTCTTCCTGAGGGCGCCGCCGCCGCCGCCGACCCGTCCGCACAGGCCTGTTCCTCTAGGACCGTTTCGACAGGCAGGGAGAGACAGCAGAGGGTCATGCCTCTGCTGGAAACGGTCCTCGGTTCCATCGCGCGCATTTCCACCCCCGGCATGAGGATCCGAACGCCCCCGCTCGTCATGTCAGACCTGGTCAACGTGTTTAGCGCCGGACAGTTCCGAATGTAAGCGTCCGTCCTAGCTGGCAGATGTCAGGTCCCCTTGGTCCTGACATGGGATATGCTGACAAGAAGGGGACGACTTAGGTACCAAGGCTCGCTGACGACGCCGCCGTGCACCCAGGGCGTGACGTGGCTCATGTCGGACCAGAAACTGTTGATTAGAGAAAGCACCTTCTATACAGCCAGATCGGTGCTTGGCTTCAACGCCCGTTTCGTGCAGAATTCTCCTGGCCAGCCAAACATGTTATCAGGCTTCCAAGTACAGCGGTAGTATGAAGGTGATTGGCGAGCCTATTGTAACAGACGATGCACAGGCGAAATGACGTACATTAGGCCAAGACTTATTAATACTTGGGGAAAAGGATCCTCTTTTTATGGAGAAAGTAAGGAATAGGGCGGCGACCGAAGATCCCCCGATGCGCCGATGATCAGCCGGGGGCTGGGGCTTGAGTCGCGTGCGCGACTTCACGTGACAGCGCGCGTACACAAGAAGAAGAAAAAAAGCTACAAGGGCTTATTCGAGCTAGACGAAAATTGCCATCTATCTCATTCTCAGGTCGACTCGGCCTCTCCCCTCCTTCTTTGGTCCCACATCTTCATTTGCGGGCACAATGGCGACGCCTGTTCTAGCTTCGCGAATGGCAAGGGAAGAGTCGCACATTACGCTGCTACCCACTGAGTTGAAGTGTCAGGTTCTCATGCACCTCGACCTTGTGCATCTCCGCCGACTCTGCTGCTGCTCTCGCTTCTGGAATGAGCTGGTAACGCCGTATCTCTATCGAGCCTGCGCGGCAGAGCATCAATCCTACTCCATTATATGGGCATCTCGACATGGCAGCGAACCGGCCACAGACATGGCAATCCGAATCGTCGAAACATCTGTTTCATTTTCAGGCGACGTCAACACGACATACCACGACCACACGGGCGGCTTCGAAGCGAAGCCGATACATTATGCAGTAGGCTCTGGAAGCCAAAGGCTGGTCGAGGTACTGCTGTCATTCGGAGCGCGACCGAATTGGAACCTAACGTGGTCCTACGATACATGGCTATCACTGGGATATTCTCAGTGGGCTACGAAATTATATGACATGGTCCTGGGCTGTGAGCACAAACCTCGACGTGTTTCTTGCATTTCTGAGAGGGTACCCCGGACCTGTTCGCCTCTTTTCTTAGCCTGGTTGAGGCACGATGTTGGCATGGCAAATCTGCTCATAAAACACGGCGCCTTGGATTCGTACATTCTACATGCCATAGCAGAAGACAAGTCGGATGATTTCGACAGCTGGGCACATCTGCTTGATAAATTCAAGAAGTCGATCAATGATCAACTGGGCTACAGCCGCCAAACAGTTCTACACGTAGCTACTCGTCATGGAAACTTGAGAGCCGTGAAGCAGGCTTTGATGGCAAATGCAAACACAGAGGCCATGGATGCCAAGAACGAAACTCCCATCATAGCTGCATTGTTTCAGCCAATGCTCCTCCGCCGACACCCGCACCTGACGGATGTCCAAGACGTCATTCGGTGCGTGAGCTGGCTTGTCAAGAGCGGCGCGCGCGTTGATCCAGAAGGCGCAGCCAAGTCCCCGCTATCAGCTGTCGTTATGTGTTACCTGTTTCACCCAAAAACAAGACAGGAGACGATGGATCTCCTCAATCTCCTTCTTGAAAAAGGCGCCGATATTAATCGGAATGGATGCGAGGCACTTGCAGCGTTGTGCTTCGAGATTACCGGAGGACCTTTTCGCCGCGTACTAGACAGCGACTTGTCAAAAAAACTATATAATCATCTCTTAAATCAAGGTGCCAACGCGACCATGCTCAATTCGGCGCCCGGATCGCCATCCCTGCTACGAAGAGCCTTGCTCATGGCTGACGGAGAGCGGAGGTGGATATTTCAGAGGCTATGGCAAGACGGTGTGACTCTTAAAGCTCACGAGGTGGATGGATTCTTTCTGGATTGGATCAAGAGTCCGCTCTTCTACAGCCGAGGAAAAAAGTTCAATATGTGGCAGTACGCTGCCGTCATTTCTGCCGACGCAGTCAACCATGCGTATCGATTCGCAATGAAGCAAGAGACGGACAGGCTCTACGTGAAACTACTGAGAAGCCCCCTTGCGAAACCAGCCTTTGATACGCTGCTTCAAGCGGCTTACTCGAGCGACAAATCATGGCCCTGGGAATCGTTGTTTGCTGACAACAAGTTCATTATAGACAGCATGGAGGAACACGGCTTCATTTTGTCCTATTACATTGTGTTTTTTTTTCTTTTCCGAGGACGAGACAGCGAAACTCGAGCGGCCGAGCGTATTAATAGACTGTTTGATCTTAGGGTAGGGGACGCGGAGCACTGGACAAAGGTGCTTAAAAGACTAAAGAGGGAAAGTCCAGGGCATAGGCAAAGCAAGGGGCCTCTAGTGAAAGCGTTGGAGTCAGCTGCGCAGCGTGCACAAGCTGAGCAAGCAGAACTTGACGCAATGGAGACGGAGTCGTAAGATAGCACCGGAGGGCAGAAATGCTTGAGGCAATGCCTTTTATTGCCGTGAAAGAGGCTGGCTGCTTGGGAAATTGTAACGAGCAAATGATGTGCAGTGAGTTTGCAGGCTAATGCTTTGGTCCATGAATAATCTTGATGTGATGGCTTTGGTCTTCCACCTCTCGAGAGCACCATCCCACGCCGATACCCGACTCAAAACACGCGAAACAATGGAAGCGATCAAAGTCGGCGAGACGGACGAGGTAGGCGTAGCAAGCCACTGAGAAAATTTTGCTGTCGCTTGTAACCACGACCTGAGACATGTGGACCTGGCCGTCTCCCAATTCCTAAGCGCAAATCCCTCGGCGTCAAAACCCGCGCGCATGTGTAGGGAGCGGATGAATCTGGCCGTACTTGGCCGCAGTTCTCGTAGTAGAAAGGATAGGGCCATGAGCTTCCTTGTCGCAATGAATGCCACGGGGCTTGTGAGCCTATGGACGCGGCATATCGATCTCGCGTAGACTGGATGGCCACGACAAAAGGGCAGAGTGAGACAAAAGGGGCCCCCCTAAATGCCTGACATATGAGGCTGAACATCAACAAAAGGCCATTTGGACTGTGCCTGTGACACATGAAGTTGCTACACGTTAAAAACGCCCGTGGAACGGATAGAAATAGAAGCCAGACCGCACATACGTGGTCTCTTCTCAAGGTCATATCAGACAGCACACTTGTTCACTCCCAAGTGCTTCTGACTTGTTCGGTTTACTAAGTTTACTTGCTAATGCAAATATCTGCCGACGCTAGGACAACCACGACAACGAACATCTTCTTTTCTTCTATGCCAACAATGGCCACAGGCTCAGAGAACGTCGACAGCTACAGACTCTGGTGGGCAGGAGCTGCATGCTCCGCCTTGGTACTCATTTCATTGCACGCGCTGCTGACACAGAGAAACGGCCGGGTTGCCCAGCTCAGGGCCCCCACGGCTGGCCAAAGGTCCGTCTTCGAACCGAGCTGGCTTCTCCGCTTGCGCTTCGTGACACAAAGTCGTGCCATTATTGAAGATGGGTACCAAATGGTAAAAAGAGCCCCCCGAGAATCCCAAGGGAGAAAAGAAAAAAAAAATGGACAAGACTTCTGACTGCCTGTAGCTCAAGAAATCCAAGACGTCTCTGTTTCGAATCCGCCGAGTCGACGGCGACATTTTGGTCTTGTCAAATGAATACCTGGACCAGCTACGACACGTGTCCGAGGACAAGCTCAGCGTTGCGGCGGCCTATGCCAAGACCTTCTTTAGCCGATATACGTCGATAGACATGATAGACCGCAGCGACCACCTTCAGACACAGGCTCTTGTCCACAAGCTGACGCCGCTGCTGGGACAGATACTTCCAGCCATGAAGGAGGAAGTGGACTATGCTTTGCAGAGGGAAATCCCCGACACCTGTCGAGGTAATCGTCTACCGTGCGCCACCACTATTCTTTTCATGGCCATCCATCTAACCTTGTTTTTTTTTTTTCATGTTATTATTCCAAAAGACACGTCAGGGAAATGGGTTAAAGTCGAGATATACACCATCATCCTCAGGTGCATATCCCGCATCTCTGCTCGCATCTTTGTCGGCGCCCCCACCGGCCGCAACGAACAATGGCTAGCCGTGACGAGGGAGTTTCCCGAAAACTTCTTCATAACTTCCATGACGCTTCGTCGACTGCCCAGGCTTCTGCACCCGCTGGTGGCGCCGCTGCTGCCCTCGTACCGGCGCCTGTTTGACAATGTCGAGACAGCGAAACGAATCATTGCCCCTGTTGTGCGAGAACGAAGGGCAGCCGCTGCTGCTGCTGCCGGAGAAACAGGCAGGTCAGACGCCTGTGCAAAGAGTCAAGACGTGCTGCAGTTCATGATGAACTCGTCGCTCGACATGGTCGACGGCTCGCCCGAGACGCTGGCACACCGCCAGATATTCCTGAGCCTGGCCGCCCTTCACACCACGTCCATCGTCACAACCAACGCCCTGCTCGACCTCTGCGCTCACCCGGACTTCGTCCCTCGTTTGCGATCCGAAGCCAAAGACGCCTTGGGCCAGAGTGGACACCTCTGGGAAAGGTCAACCTTGGCCAGGATGCCACTGCTCGACAGCTGCATCAAGGAGTCGCTGAGGAGGAGCCCGCCCGCTCAGTTTAAAAAAAAAAAAAAAAAAAAAAAAAAAAAAAAGAGAAAACACACACATCTGGTGCAGGACCTTCCACCTGACAATGTCGGCAGTCACGTTCAACCGCATCGTCCAGCAGCCTATCACGCTGTCCAGCACCATCACGCTCCCCGTCGGCACCCACATCGCCATGCCCCTCATATCGCTCCTACATGACCCTTCTCACGTCGTCGGGGACCCGTCGTCGTTTGAGCCGTTCCGGTTCGTCGTCGACCAGCGCCACGAGCCAGCACAGCAGCATCTGCCGTCGACCAGCCATCTGTTCGCACGCGTCGACAAGTCCGACCTGAACTTTGGTTACGGAAAGCATGCCTGCCCTGGAAGGCATTTTGCTGACGCCGAAATTAAGGTGCTCCTGTCTACTCTGCTTCTTGGCTTTGAGTTCAGGTGCCCGGACGGCCAAAGACGGCCAGAAAACATTGTGATGCATGAATTTGAGTTTCCCAATCCAAACTCGTGCTTGCTCATGCGAAGACGGGGAAACTTTGAATGAGATGATCATGTCTTGAGACTACAGAGACTGAAGCGGTTGCCTAGGGTGACATATAACAAGGCTACAGTGGACCCCAGTAATTCCAAGTTAGTCATAGCAATAAACGCGTAGCTATGCTCCGTTTCATTATAGAGCAGATGTGCTGAATTTGACTCCAGGTCATCTACGCCAGAAAGTCTTTGGTAGATCAATAAATTATTAAACCAGCGGCCTTATCGGCCAAGCAGTGCCAGCAGGCTGCCGTGGCCCAACGCAACAAGTAGTACTCTGACGAGGATGACAAGTCTTGGTATAAGGTCTCGCCCGAGGGCCTTGTCCGCGCTCTCGAGCCGTATGGCCAAGCGGCGCAGTATGCCGCCCAGGTCTGCGCCGACGACACGTGCCGCGAGGACAAGACGACCTTGTACGTCAAGGCGATTGCCATTTGCCGTGACCTGGATTTCCCCGGTAATAAGAACTGCCTAAACGTGGCTTTTAGCGACATGGAGAAGAGGAAGCAGCAAGGGAAATCGATTAATAGCGGGGTTATCTCCGATATTATAGCCAGGAAGGTGTTGAAGACTGTGCGTTGCCTATGTTTTGTGTCAAGTGTGAGATAGTTAATACTAATAGAAAAAAGACGCCGGAAATTCTGGTTACGCATAAACCGATACTCAAGCTCGTGACGTGCAAAAAGATGGACAATGTACGTCATTTCTCACGATGCTCCCTCCTCCCGTTCTGAAATGAAGAAAAGATGAAAGGTTGACCACGGTATCTAGAAGCCCAAGCTCGAATGCCAGGTCCGGTCAAGCTTTCACATGCAGCCCTTGAAAAACTCTCAGTCCCTCGTCGATATTTGCGCTACACATGGCGGCGTACGTTATTTTCTTTGCTTTTCTCCTCGATGCCACATTGGCGGTCAGGAAGCCAAACTGACATGTCTACCGTAGTGCCCTACATGCGACGCCTCCCCCCTGGTGAAGGTGCAGATAAAAATATCCAAGCGAATGGAGCATTACAACAGGTTTACGCGCGATCTTACGAGCGACGCGTAGAATGGAGCAGACGGCGTGTGCAGCAGGCGTGGGAGGTTTCTAGCCTTGGTGGAAACAAAAGAAGACCGAGGGCGTGTTGTTGTGTTGTACTTGTCTAGGTAGCGACGGCGCTATAGAACCGCCTGTCATCGTGTCATCATGGGATCCGGGGTTGGTCCTTGTTAGTTGTCTCCGTCTGCTTCCATCGTGTCCAAGTCTGGCCGGGCTTGCCGGGTCAGAGACATTAAACTTGCGCGCGTCCAACTGTAGATTAAACATAACCATCCATCGCAAGCCCCGACGTCCCCTGTGCTCAAGTCACGAAAGAAAAGTGGCCATTTTACAGAAGACTTCTTCCCTTGGAAAAATAAATATAATTCCAAGTAAATTTATCTTGGTATAAACTCTAAACCAATAACAATACATCATCACCTAGCGTTATTTCATGACCTTGTTTCTTTTTCAAGGATATGGATTGGTCAGCTAGATACAACACTAGGCTCAAAGATTCCATAGTGAAATAAAGTCTAGTCAAAAACCCTGTCCCGCCTTGACATTGTCCGCAACAACATCTTAAGCTTCTCCAAGCACATAGCCAACTCCGCTCGGCTCTTATATAGGATCCTTAATGTCATTATTCGTGGACCATAAAAGACTAAGCAAGTCGCCTTCCCGGTCTTTATTGATGTTATCTGTGTGCCCGTTGTAGCCATATCGATCCAGGTTGGCCTGATTAACGTGCTGCAAATGACGCCGCCAGAGAGCTACCCGTCTAATGGGCGGGCTCCCTTGATCTTTGCGACAGTCTATATAGCGCCTCTTGTTGGACAGGCCCATGTCCAGGTCCTCTCTGCTAGCATCATTGTCGTCTTGCAGAATCAGGACGAACGAGGTGCAGGCTTGAGCTGGGTCCGTGGTATACTCGGGTACGAGGAAGAGATGCCTATTGATTCAAGGTCAGTAGATATCCAAGATGAGAGGCGGTCTGGGGGGTTTATAAAGACACACTTTTCTTTAGATCCCTTGTTATTACTGCGGAAGCCGTGGTTGATTGTAGCCGAGTTGAAGTCTACTTCTTGAATGGAATCTTTTGGGGGGTTGATATTGGTTTTGAAGACTGTCTATTTTTTTTTTAAAAAAAAAATTATTTCCTGCCTCGGGGAGGTGTGTCTCGAGTCCCGTTTGAGCTGAGATGATGGGGCACGACTTACCTTGAGCCCAGATACGTAGCTCTTCTGGAAACGGTCATGACAGCCAGCCGGGAGCTCGACGTGGTCAAAGACCCTTTCAACCCAAGGCGTCACGTCTCTTGAGCTGTCTGGTCCGGGGATCAAGCCAGGAATTTTTGACCTTGTAAAATGCGACCGAATCTGGGTTGCGAATGCTTGGCAGGCTTCAACTTGATCAGGGGTATCCCGTTCAGAGGAGGGGTTTAGGCTGACGCAGAACTTGGCGTGCTCATCGAACCAGGCCCTGTCGAACTCTTTGTACTTGGTCTTGATTATATCTGTTAAGCCTTCCCAAAGCCCGTGTCTGATTTTTACGCGCGTTTCCTGGAATCTGCCGCATAGTTCACTTTGCAGATCGGTCTTGTTCATGTATTCGGTGCTAGCAAGCACTCGGGTTCTCTCTTCTGGCGTCTCGGCTTTCTGTAATGTGGCGGCACCAAGGGTGCCGGCGCTGACGGCGGCGATGGCATTGGCCATGATGTGATGCGCCTTCAGGTCCTGCGTGGTGACATGGGTAAGTTGTTTGGATGACAATATCTCGAAAAGCTTCCTTTTCTGGTAATTCCAGGCCCGGTAGTATTCTATATAGAAGGTCTTGTTGTCTGCCTTGTTCCGGAACTGGACAGAACTTGACTGGATAACAGCACGCACGTCGTGCAGCGCTATTTCCAGGTGCGAGCAAGGGTTTTGAAGGAAGTTGCCTTCGATAACGCATGAGGTCGAGTTCGAGGGATCCATCTGGTCTTGTTCAATGGCATTAGACGCATCTGCCCCCCTGCAGCCCAGAAAAGGAAGAATAATGGTGATGATGAAGGCCCGGTCCAGGCCAGATATGATGGTCTGGAATGCATTGATGACGTCTCTGGCCCATTGGATGGTGCCCGCGGCGGCCACGGCAGTGCCAGCAACGTCCTCAGCTTTGCCGAGCTTGCCTCCTTCCCTGATGGGTGAGAGTTTCATGTAGCCCTGAAGCGGCGCCAAGATGCGGCTCAGTAGATCGGGCATCTTACTAACCAGCCCGCCAAGGCCTTGGCGTGTCATGGTGATCTGGAAATCCTGCGCGGCAAGAGTCTCGGCCGCGTCGTGAAGGAGGAGTTCTTTGTCTTCCTTATTTAATCTGCAAAAGACAGAGGATCCCTTGGAGTCGATTATTGTTTCTTTGGCGATATCAAAGGACCACGAATAAGACCCAGTGTAATGCTGCCGCGCCGTTTCAAGTGCCGTGGCATTCATACCCTCACAACTCAGAGGCAGAGTCGTCTTTCCAACAGTTAAACTGCTGGAGGCTTGTGAGTCAGGGTATATATAGTACAAGAATGTATTTGGTCGCATTGCAAACATTGGCATGGCCCATGGGTGGGGTTGGAAACGTACCCTTTGTCTGGTCGGTGCTCGACTATCAACATAATCTCAGAACCATTCATTGGTGTACGCTTATCCAAAGGCTCAACGTAGAATTGGTACTCTTTGTGAGCCCGGTACCCTTCTACAAGGCAGGGCCTGAGTCCGGGCGCGGTTGTCGGGTTCAGCTGGCATTCAGCCAATTTTTTAAGTCGGCCTGTTTTAGCATCGCGTGCCTTTAAATTGAACTGACTCCAGAATTTGGCATTGTTTGAATTTGCATTGTCGTAGAAAAAAGCAAACTCATGTAAATAAATGGATTTTACCGTGGGACTCTCTGCATCGTCTCTCTTGACATGACTTGTCTGATCCGGGGTGGGGATGGCCGAGAGAGGTTGCGATGCAGGCGCACCAAGCCCGCTGGCTGACTGTCCATGATCAGGCTGCCAAGAAGACGACTGGCCAAGAATGGCAGTGAAAAGGAGGCTGGTGACAAGATGAACGGTCTTCATGACCAAGGCTCTGACTTTTGGCTGCCAAAGAGGGCAAAGACCGAAGGAAAAGGGGGCGGGCAACGAGAGTAGCTAGCGCCGTGTGTTGGGGACGGAGAAGCTACAGGGCAGCGGCAGAGGAAATCCTAATCGTCCCTTTTATTTACAGGCTCAGGGCTAATGTAATGGCAATCAGAGGCTGACACTACGTACTGGCATGGCCTGTGGACCCATGCGGAGGAGATTGGGGGGGAAACCCCGACGTCTTTCCCCTGCTTTACTTGCGCCACATGCTAAAACGTATATACTATGTACCCTGGACTAGGCTTTACAAGGCCATTGGGAGCAAAGAGATTGTCCAGACCTCTGTTGTGGGATGAGCCGCTAGGACATTTCTGTCTTGAATCGCCAGCGCGAGCAGATACATCACGAAAGGTTACAAGTCAGAACTCGAATGTCGGCTTAGCCAACTTGCTGTCTTTTTATCTCGGCTACGCTACCCTTTTCAATTTAATGCTGCATTGTCCCGTATATATAGTGGGTTCCAGGTAATTCCGAGTCCCTTGACGTAGTAAGCCCATAGGAAAAAAAACTGCCATGTGTTGGAAAATTGCTAATTTTGTTTGGTCATGCGCATGAAAGGGTGTCGTCGCTTCCGTTTCCTTGCGCTATGATTACCGGGGCCATGTACGCACCCTTGCACGCGAGCGAAGTTCAACTACGTACCTAGTAGGTACCTAGGTACGTACCTAGTAGGTACCTAGGTACGTAGACGTAGGTACGTAGGGCTATCCCGGAGTGCACACAATAAGAAGCGCCTACTTTATTTCCTTGGATGCCAAGCTAGGCTCTTATTTACCGCGAGAAAAAGGTTAGTGCAGTGCAATAGTGGGCCCCACACTTTCGCTGCAGCCTAGTGGTGCTGCACGCTCTAGGGCGGCACCTCGCTACAAGCACTGCTCAATTAAGCGAGAGGCCGTCAAGGCGCACGGAGTGAACACGGAGTGAGCATCTATCCGGGCATGCTGAGATGAGTGGCAACGCCGCAGCAGGAGGAGTCTGTGTCCAGTGAGATCAAAGCTACAAGGAAATCACCTGCGTAGACTCCTTCACAAATGAATTAATTATAGGAATATTTCGGCTTTCCTTAAGCACGTTAATGGGCGGTGGGGCGCCCACTAGCCTAGTGGGGTTGAAGAGATACAGGGCTTCCTTGAGTAGGAAGCGCGCGAATCAGAGTTCGGATAAGGGATTTAGGACACTTGGCTCCCCACTTGGCGCCTGGGACCTGAATACTTTCACCGTAGCGTCTATGCGTGTCTTGTATTGTCTTCTTATTGTGGATGAGCTATTGGTGGAAAGTCCTGTTTGGCTTTGGACTGTCTTCATTGGCCAAATGTGGAACTGGCATCGTCATCTTGGCTTGCTTGTCTGGATCAGTCGTGTCGGAAGACCAGGCTCCTGTAAATTTGTGCTCAGCCTGAAGCTTCCCCATCTGGAGCGCGGCGGGCATCACACCCAGCCAGAGAGCGAGCCAAACGACTGAAAAAAGTCAATCTCATGATGAATTGGCTCATCCAAGCATCTATGTGCGCCAGGGCACCTTCTTCCCTGGCCTCTGGCTATCGTCGCTGGCTTTCTTTCTCGTAAATTGCTGGGTTCTGGGCATCATTATTACCGATGGCGCACCATCCACATCTGCAAAGTCGTCTCTGAGTACTTGACGCCTTGCTCACCAGCAAATAAAAATGTACACACACAAGTTCAGGCCCGATTAAGCCAAGAAATAAATGGGTCAAGATTACCGCCAGACATGTGTCCATGCCCAATATATCCATGTTTTCAGTCATCCAGGCTGCCTTAAATAAGTCGCCATGTGCTCTTTCATTGCCGCATATGAACCAGGTGACTGCGTTTGCTTCCTGTTTCTTTCATTATAGCTATTTTCCCTAAATGCATCTCTTACGCAGGCCACCTTTTGACACATGCAAGGAAGATTACCAGCTAATATCCCCAACAAAAGTCGCGGCCAACCGCCTGCTACCATCTCAGAGCATCGTGCGTCGTGTTTCCTCTGCACTAGGCGCACACATCTATGCCTCCGTCTCTTCATTATCCTTGATGTGTTGCCTCATGCGCTTGGCCACGCACTCATTTAGCGCAGCCTTTTTCTGCCCCTGCATTTGGCATGCCCTGACTAGGGTCTGGCGTTCTGTTTCAGTAACACTCCTGTCCTTGACGAGTGCGTGATCGCAGGGGTCCCGGACATGCATGTTTGGAATTGTGTCGGTGCCGGCGCGCCCGCCTGCCTCATTGTCTCGAGACTCGGCGCCGTCGTCGCCCTGCTCGCCCTCAGACTTGGGCTCGGTCTTTCCGCCGTTGGTAAGCTGGGGCAAGGCCAATGCCAGGCTGGCAGCGAGGAAAAGAACTAGCGAGCACTTTATGATAGTTAGGTTCAACACAAGCGATTTAAATAAGTGATATTTCTGAAAAAAAAGTAAAGGAGAAAAAGCTATATAAAGAATGTGGTGCTCTTTATAGTTTAAAGAGAGTGGTGTTTTATAGGGATTGTTTATGAAAAAAGAGCCTATATTAATAAATAAGAAAAAGAAAAAAAAAACTACTACTTAAGTCTAAGGGAGAGCAGTAGGCTTTATAGAATATTACCCATCTTATGCATGCGTCACAAGCCTCAGGGCCAGGCTTATGACGACAGTGCTAGCCTGGCTATTCACGACTCGCAGTCTGAACCGGGCAGAGTCCATTATGTGAAACCGAAACGCAAAGTGGAGAATCTCGAATAATGCTGTGGCCTTGACTCATTGACTTGTACGCGACCAATATCCTTTTTGACTCGGTGCCATGCGCACACGAACAAGGACCGACCCATGGAGACGCACGCATGATGAAGGATCTCGCAGCGACAGACTCTCCGTTCCAGGCATACATATGCGCAAAGACCAGCGCAAAATGCCATTTGAGTCGCCGTCTTGACATTGCCCATGCAACGCATAAGCAGCAGAGTCAGACCTCATGCATCATGATGGTCTGTAAAATGACAGCCGAGGGATTGCGGTAGCAGATAAATGGACATGTATAGTCAGGCGAAGTGTGAACGATTTCCAGGTAAAAACCGTATGATTAAGGGCTCTAGAAAAATATTTATAAGTTTACCTTTCTTTTTAATTTTATAATAAATTCTATTTTTAAATATATATACATATATATTTATATATACAACCTTAAATACTCGCCACCTTAACACATTACCCTAGCCTTATAAGTCTGAAATTTATGCCATAACTTGCTATAAACCTTAGTTAATCTTACATACTCCTTAGTAAGCTTGTATCATTCCTGTCTCGCCTATGGCCAAGACGTCCAATAGTGCAGTTTGCCCCCGGGCCCCAGGTCCACGAGTATTCATTATATTGCAAAGCCTAGTCATTCTGCTCAATCAATCCCTGTCGCCCTCTTCTTATTACCCTAGATAACAGCCTTCCTATTCAACGTCTTGTCTCCAGCCCTTGCGTCCTCTTTATTCTCTAGCGACTACTTTTTCCGCATCTCTCCTCGTTCCTAGTCACTTACAACCTCCATCTCTCTTACTCACTCAAATTAGTGGTTAGTTAAAAGCACTATACAGAACCTTCCAGTTAAACCTGCTTGGATTAACCAAAAGGCTCCGTTTTTCTCCATAGGCGAGGAAGAGATCGTCCTGCCGCTCACTGCCCTCTTCACTAATCCCGTGTGGATAATCAACCTGGACTATTTGGTCAAGCGGATCTCCGGACCTGTGGCGGTGGATGAAGGAATACTAGCGGTCCTAGGTAGACTTAAGCTCCTTGTAGCCCTATCTGCGATGGCGGTCGGGGAGACCCGAAGCCCGGTCCAGCTTGATTCTCTGCTGCTGCCCCTTGAGATCAGGGATGGGCACGACATTAAACTCACTATGTCTGTCTGTGTCGTTGGTCCCGGCCCCGCGGATAGGCACGAGACTGCCGAAATGCTCACACGCGGCGCCCATCTCCCTCAGGTGGCCGAACGGGGTAAAGCCTCCACTAGGAACGTAGGAATCCGGGATAGAACCTATACGGACTAGGAAGACTTGTCGTAAGTAATATTATAAATTGGAAAATTATTAGGGTTAATGACGGGCACCTAGTCCCAAGGAGCCAATATCTTGGTCGCCTAAGTCCAGGTCTGGATAATATATGTGTGGTTTATGTGATACTAAAACGTAATTATCTTAGTTCTTTATGATTTATCTTAGCCTATTTTCTCGCCTAATTACTTTTTAATATTTTTTCTTTACTAAACTAATTATAATTCTAGGAAGTACTAAAATTAAATCCGGTTATAAGCTTAACTATCTAAATATTAACCTTGCCTTTAATAGAAACTATTAATAAGGCATCGCTTTTTTAATAGCTAGAAACTTATCCTTCTTGCTATTAAAGCTGCTAATAACCTTCTTAATATTAGGCTAAATTTCCACGTCTATTTTAAGCGCCCTCGCATCTACCGCAAACTAGACCATTAAATTTAACGAACATAAT
This sequence comes from Hypocrella siamensis, assembly GCA_000731825.1. NCBI lineage: Eukaryota > Fungi > Ascomycota > Sordariomycetes > Hypocreales > Clavicipitaceae > Hypocrella > Hypocrella siamensis. The sequence goes on along the minus strand of JMQE01001447.1, from coordinate 4,427 downwards.
GGGTTAAGAAAGGCTAGGCTAAAGGAGCTTAAGTCAGGGTGGCAAGGACCCTACTAATACATAGTTTCCTTGGTTAGTAAGTTTTTTATTGCATCTCTAATAATTTTAACGCCATAGATATTATTCTTAATAAAGAGATTAGTTAATAGTTATTATAAATAGGGTAAAGTCTCCGCTAATGTCCTTTTTAAGCTTATAAGAATACGTCTAACCAGCGACTAGCCCACATCTAAGCGGCGGGATGCCTTAGGCTAGTTAATAAGCCCATATAATCCCCACGAAGGTACCTGACCTTATCCAAGACTGTCGAATTTCCCGTCCTTGGCTCCAGCGAGAGAGGCTAGCAAGGCAATAGATACAAGATGACGTGTTATTACGTGGTTGGCAGTTATAAGAGAGAGAGAAAGAGAGAGAAAGAGACAGAGAAGAGTAAAGAGCAAGGGAGCTCGCGTAGGCCTAGCGTCAAGGCGATGCTAAGGATGCGGGATTTGTGCCGTGGGCAACGCCTTTGGATCCATGTGGAAACCTTTAACAGGTAAATATATATATATACCGGTGCTAGCCCCAGGTCTTTTCCGTCCACAAGAGCAACTAAAAGGGCTGTGATTGGCCGGGTAGTTTGGATACTGGCCACCTTTACGCGAGTAACGTATACTTTATCCCATAACGCAGCGACTGCGAGGAAATAATATATGCCTGAGCTTAATATAAGCAGTATTTTTCCCTTTTTTTTTAATAAAAAAAAAGGAAAATAGCTCTTATTTTTCTTTAATAGAAACCAATCTATCCTAAGATACTGCTACTAGTCGTTTTCCAAACACGTACATAATAATCACATAGCTTTAAGAACCTAGTTATATAACCTTTCTTCTTAATCCCTTAGAATTAATTATTAGCCCCTTATTTACTATCTTAATAAGCAGCTAGCTTTTAAATAAAATGCGTTTTTAACTTAGGGGTAGCTCACCACTCCTACAACAAGAGTTAGAGTTATAGGGCTGCTTATTACCCTTTTAATGGCTGGCTATGCGGCGGTAAAGAAGTAATTAGCGTGGGTACTAGGGCTAGGCTTTGTCTGGTTCCCCACGTGCCGTGGATCGGACTGGGACTGATCCGACGCAATCATAATGGCTACCTACTTGAGTCTATGGCATCTTAAGAGCCAAGACATTGTAGTTACACGGGTGAGTGTGTTATGATGCGCTCACGGCAAGATGAAGTAAGAAGAAATAGCTGGTATCTTATACTTGATCTCCCGACTACAAATTGTCCGAGACAAGTAGAGTCTTTGGCACAGATTTGCGGACAAATACGTGCTGTTAGGGCGACCGAGGCGTTCAGGTTTTCAGACAGCTCTTATTGGTTCTAGGCTCCTACGGTCGGCTATAGATCATCTGTGGCATAAGAAGCCTGATGGAAAGAGGATAGGCAAAAAAAAAAAGATAATATAGCAGGCTAACATGTAAATCATAGAGTGACAGATAATGAGGCATTTTCAGAAACAGGGCAAATTACGTCGGATTAGTTGGTTAATTTATGATTTTGTCTAATACCATAGCCTAGTGCCTTTACTCTCGCAAAACGTCAAGCATCTTTAATACATGCTTCTCCTTACGCCCTATCTGCTCGGCAACCTCGATGGCCGTGACACCACTCTTATCGGCGGCATGAGCGTCCGCGCCGTGTCGCAGCAGCATCTTAGCCACGCCAACGTGGCCGCTTTTAACGGCGATGTGCAGATATGACGATGACGTGCTGGTCCCTGAGGCGGGCGCGTCGGCGTCGATACGAGCACCGCGGTCCAGGAGACGGGCGAGCCACGCTTCTCGCACCGCACCCTAATCAGGGACGGGTCCTGCGCGAGCAGGGTCTGCATTAGGGGGATCGAGCCCGTGTTGACGGCGGCCTGGACGGGCTCCTCGTCCAGAGGAACGGAGGGGTACTGCTGCAGTAGGAAACGGACCGTGTCCAGGTGGCAATTCTTGGCGGCTGTCGTGACGAGTCTCCGGACGGCCTCTTCTAACGGCGGTTCCTGGCCAGCCATGAGCAGGGTGCTACGTAGCCTATTAATGTTTCCAGCCGAAGCCATGGCCACAAGGGAGTCGTTAAGTTTAGATTATATTTTACGTCCTTCTTCTTATGCGTGGTAAGATAAAGGACCCCTTATTAGTTTATAGTGGGTTTAGTAGCGGTAAATATGGTTAAAGAGCGGCACTAAAATCCGTGGTATGGCATATTAAGTATAAAGGGAAACATTAAGAGTAGGAAAAAAAAAAAAGAGTATCTTGTTAGGGTTGGATTTTAGATGACGTTATATAGGACTAGGCTGCGCGCATATACTGCCTATACTTTGAGGCAGGTTGTTTTACGCGATGCTTGCCTAATCGACAAGAGGAGCGAGCCACCGCGCACCCGCTGACCTCTCATCGCAACATTCTATGTGCTAAATCGTCATGGGTTATGGTGACGTGGCAAGCGTGCCGTCCGGCGTCTCAGCTCAGGATGAGATTCTCAGCCATCATCTCCATTGTCCTGCCGGTCCTCATCTCGGCAGCACCGGTAGCGCGCATCCTGCAACGCAGAGACTGCCCCTCGGTCGAAACAATCCAGCAGTGGATCGCGGACGAGACCGACATGGGCCAAAAAAACAATCTTCTATACCGCTGGCGCCAAGCACGCCTTTGCGAGCACCGTCGACAACGGCCAGTACCGGAAACAAGGTCTTTGGCGACCAGTTCCTGCCAATTGGCTTGTACTGGTCGCTCTTCCTGGAATCTTGCGACTTTGAGTCCGATTTGGACAAGTCATTCATCCAAGCCGCCTTGGGATTCGTTCTGTTAACAACTAGGACCTTGCCCTTGTGGCTCTCCATAGCGATGGTCGCGTCTAGGACTTTACACGCCTCCTTAAAAGACTGCGATGTCTCTAATACTATAGCCAAGACGAATATCGCAACCTTGATTCGTAATGTATCTATGTGTAGTAGGAGGAGGATGGAAGATAGTTTATTCATAATAGATTTTAGTAAGATTACTGCTACTAGTGCCCAGACGGCTTGAGTTAGGCTTTAAAGATTATGACTTATTAGTATTCGTGTTTATAGCATCACATGCTCATTCCAAAATCACACACCCTTTTACTACTACCTTTTTTCTATAAAGTCTTGTCACTAGAAGCTATTTAGTATAACTTTTCTTTATATAATATTTAGCCCTATACTTATTTCTTTTATAATATAATAATAATAAAAGATATTTATAGGGAGAAGAGTTTATAATAAAGGACTAATAAAAAGCAAATAGAATTTAATATCACAAAATATAGCAAGAAATATAGTCTAATAATAGGGTATAGTTTTATAGATATAGCAACCATTGCGGAGATATTGTGTATTTAAGTAGCTATTAAGTGCCTCGCTTCTAAGCTATTTCTCTCTATCTACGCTAGAGATACCTAATATTAAACTTCTAAGACTGCAATACCGGAGCATAGAAGGAGAAGGAGAAGGAGAGGGGGGAGACTAGAAGGCGACTTTCTTTTTGGGCCCAAGTGCCAACAACAGGGGATGGCGAGCAGCGACACACTCAGGAAAGATGGACCATATAATACAGCGTTTCTGAGCACGGCGGTGGGCAGAGCAGATTGGCAGGATGCGTGTGCGATTGATGCATCCTGCGCAGTTGTCACACACAATCAACCAACGAAACGAGTACGCCGCGCGGGGCGAGTGACTCTGTGCCACGGTAGCTAGCTGCTCCTAAAGGAGGGGAAAGAATCATAACGCGCCTATAACACACGGACCGCATTCATAATACTAGTCTAGGCATGAGGCTTAATTCTTAGGTTAGGGGATAATGCTTTAGACATCTCACCGGAGTTAAAATACTCTAGTAAACATAGTGACTAGCTTAATCCCCTCTACCTGCCACGAATTTCCAGCAAATTACTTCTAGTAGCTTAACTTTGTTTACGACATGTGTACACTAAGACTCTCGTTAGTGCTTTACTAAGGCATAAAGCTTTAAGTGTGTGGCAGGGGCAGGAGCTAGACTAGCAGCCTTGCCTTATAATTAAGCATAACCTTATAGCATTAATAGACTTAAAATAGTCCTAAATATTACTAATTCTTTACTTAAAATGTTAATATTAGGCTTAAAAGCCGCGCTTTTTATATATTATTTATATTATTTAATAGGTAATAAAATACTTAATTATTTTAGCCTTAATATTAATTTATACCTTTAAGTACTTAATATTCTTTAAAATCTTAAATAGGTTCATAAAATATAAGATATATTATTAAATCCCTATATTATATAATAAGGCTATATAAACTTAATATTAATTAGGATTTAATTATTAAGATTTTTATTAAAAAATATATTAAATTTATACCTAATTAATTATTAATTTTTAGCTAAAATAAT
>JMQE01001446.1:0-20280 GCA_000731825.1 Hypocrella siamensis | reverse complement strand
CCCCCCCAACCCCGGCATGGCATCGTTTGTTGGGACAAAGTCTCGCGCTGGACATTTTCCACCCTCTTGAAAACAAATGCACGACCGAGGCGGCACAAGGCAAGTCCTGTCGAAATGACTTTTTTTTTTCTCCCTTTTTTGTTCTGTTCAAAAAGAAAATAAAATTAAAAGGAGAAATGAACAAGGTGACGAAATAAAAAAGTCACCAGCTCCAGCTGGGAATCTCGAATAGGGAAATATCATGTCACAAAGCCAAGCTGGCCTACCGGCTCACCCTGTACTTCAAAATGGACATTGGAAAAAAAAAAGGATCGAGTCCGCAGTAAAAGACGTCCTGCAAACGTCATGTGCTCTAGCACAGCAACCAATACAAAATAACGCAGTACAAGAAGAAGATGGAACAGAACGGGGGACAGCGAGGCAAAGAGACTCGGGCCCAATAGGAACAAGTAGATATCTTCATGCTTGGCGCCAACAATGAATGATGGAAGAAAATATGGCAAGAGTGCAACAAGAGTCCAAGTTTTGAGCGAAGGAAAGGAAGGGCTCAAGAAGAGAAGAAGAAGAAGAAGAAGAAGAAAGAGAAATCATAGACCAAATAGTCAGACATCAAAACGCCATCTGAAATGCATACATGGTCGAGCTCAGCCCCGACCTTTTTTTTCTTCTTCTTCTCCTTGTTTTCCTTGCTGGCCCGTTATGATGAGCAACATGGTTCCAAGCTGGAATAGCGACACAGCTCTCGTAGTTATGGGATAGACATGTTCACGGGTCTGGGCGCGTCTTGTCGTCATGAATCACCGCCGACGCCGACGCTGCCTCCCCGACGGCCCCATGCCGAGTTGCGCCACTCGCCACGCTGGCCGTCCGAGCTGTCCAGATGACTGTCAGAGCGATTAAATCTGCCATCGTATATGTCGCGATTATGACCACCCGCTCCTGCTGGCCACCTCTGCGCTGTTGGTTCCTTGTTGGGGTGGACGGTGTTGGGCGAAGGGTCCATCACGCGACGCACGGTTCTCTCCCCTTGCCAGACGGAGGGATCGGTTTCTACTCTTTTGGGGGGAGATCGAGATGAGCCGTACTGTCTGTTGTAAACCTCACCCACGTCTGCAGCAGCAGCAGCAGCAGGCAGCTGCCCACGGCGGTCTTGGAAGCGTTTGAAGATCTCCTTTGATGTGATCTCGCCGCTGCTGCTGAAAATATAGGGGTCGTTGAGCAGCGCGAGCAACTCGTCGGGAACCTTCAATCGTCGGAGAGAGAGGGAGAGAGGGGGAAAAAAAAGTCAGTGATTTGTCCTCAAGCTGGGCGGCGGGTTTTGCGTCCGCGGCACATGAACCCTCCCGACTTACCTGACACATCTCTTCGATATTGTTGATCAGGATCTCTACCGCGTCAATGACAAAGATGGCCTCGCTGTCCAAAGCGGGGGCTTTCGATATGTTTGTCAAAATGTTCGGCGCAATCACGGTGGCGAGATTCCTAATGTCCATTTTTGAGCCCGTTTCCTCGTCAAGCTGATGGAAAGAACCTGCCCATTTGAGGAAGGTGAAGAGGATCTCGAGACTGTCGCGGTGCGCCTTGGGCAGCAGACAGCACGTCATGTGCAGGCACTGCTTTCTCCTCTCGGCATCCGCGATCTTGGCTGCACTGATCCAGAGCCTGTAGAGCTTGTGCGTCATGAGAGGGTCGGGCAGATCTCGCAAGTAGCGCTTGAGAAGTGCGGCCAACTGCACGACGGGCTGTTCCATGAAATTAACAACGTCACAGCCTTCCTGGTTGATCTTCTCCACCATCTCCTGCTGCTTCTTGATGTTGCCATTCTTCCGAAACACGCCCTCCACCGACAGGTCCATCTTCCTCATCGACGCGATGATGTCGTCGACCACGGCAGGGATGCGTAGGGGACCCGGTCCGACGCCGTCCGTCGAGTCTGCTCCGTCCCGCTCGATGATGGTCTCGAGGGGCACTCCGAAGACGCCCTTCTTCTTGACGTTCTTGCTCTTGTCGTTCTTGAATGCCTTGCCCAAGTTTTTCCAAAACGTCGCCGGCTTCCGTGATTCGATAAAGGTGAGCAGCTCGTCGAGCTGGAACTCTTGTTCGACCAGCGGATGCATTGTCAACACGGCCAGATGACGGACGTTGAAGTACTCGAGGCCAGAGAGCTCGGGAAAGAACTTGCGCACCACGCGGCTTGGGATGGCCTCGGCGGCACGCATGTCGGGGTCTCGACCGGCGGACTGCGTCCGCTGATGGCTCGGAGGTCGCAGCACGTCGGTAGCTGGGTTGCGGAAAAGATCTCGTCGGGCATCACGGTCACGCTTCTCCTGCTGCTCACGCGACTGCTCCACGGCGACGATCCGAGGTATGTCTTCGAGGGTGATGGCGTCGTTCTTCTGGCCAAACTTCAAGTCTGTCGAGCCCTGCGTGTCATGTCCGTTTTCATCAACACCAGCAGAGCTCGGCCGTGGCCCCTGGCCGTTGGCGTCCATAACGCGGGATGACCGTGGCTGTCGAACGCTCGTGGACAGGTGACGATCAAGGCGGGTGCTGCGTAATCTGCGAACCTCGTTGAGGGTGTTTTCGTACGTGGACTCGCGGTGGTTGACCTTCTGATCGCTGGATCCAGCGTAGGATTTGGACCTCAGATCCGATGAGAGAAAGGTTGGTGCACCGAGTTTGTTAACAGACGTGGCGGCGCCACGCCCCTCGTCGCTCACGTATGGTAAGGTTCCGTTGCTGCGAAGTATGCCCAGGAGGCGGGCCAGGGCTACCTTTAGGAGGAAAACATACTGGGCTAGTTTGGTGACGTGTTCAAACCTTAAAGCGCCATCCGTGTCAGGGGCAACGCATTTAGGGCAGTAGACCTTGCCGTCAAATGCGTTGCGCTGTGCCTCGTCCAGAGTCCGCCCCAGATCCCTCGCACATCGTCCGCATTTCATGCAACCAAGATGCCACCGGAGGTCACCATTCTTGGCACATTCATCCTCGATGGAGCTCTTGCAGAGTGCACAGTGATCTGAATCTTTGGCAGAGAGGTTGGCGCCCCCCATCGTCGATTGCATGAGGTTTTCATCTGTCTTGTAAGACTCAAAGTCGTTCAAATCGTTCAAGAGCTGCTCAAGTCCACCGCCAACCCTTGACTCCCTTTCGAGACGCAACGCCCCTTGCAAGCATATCCTGATCAGTAATTTGAGATAGTGTGCCAAGCCTGTAACGAGTGAGAGCAGCTCCTGTGTGACGCCGAGCTTTCGCTCGTTGGTGTCCTGCGTTTTGGAAAGTAGCGAAAAAAAGGAGAGTATCTTCTTGCAGAGAAGCTTCGCCTCACGTCCGTACGATAGTCCTGGTCACACAGCATCTCAATGTCAGCCAGAGTGAGGAAGTGTTGTTTTTTCTTCTTCTTTCTTCTTTCTTCTTTCTTCTTTCTTCTTTCTTTATTTTTGCCCATCACTCTCTCGCCTTTTTTTAAAAAAAAATAAAATAAAAAAATAAACTGAAAAGACGAGGAAGATGATTTGTGATGGAGGGAAGAAGGCGGTTTGATTTCAAGGGCTTGTCTGGTTGAGCACAGTCAAAGTGCTTTGAGCTCGACTTACCCTTTCCATTATTGACCATAACCATTCGATTGAGTCTATCAGCGGATTGAAAGAGGACCTCGACATGCCAAATGAAGCGCTTGGCCACGAGGACACCGTCAACATAGCCTCCGTTGCTTACGTGTAGGAGCATATCCGAGATACACGCGGCGGAGGACTCTTCAAACGTAGACAAGACGCTCCAGATGCGGTAGACCTTTTCCTCTACGCGCTCCTCCTCGGCCCGTACCAGCTCCCTGGCGGCATTGTCTTTTGGTTCCGGCGGCACATTGTCCGGCGTGTCGTTGGGTTGGCCAAGCCGGACGTTCCAAAATTTGTGAATCATGTAACACTCGGGATGCCAGTGCTGGTTCTGGCCGTTGCGGAAAATCTCGACAAACTGTTTGAGGATGGCGGTCTGGCAGCCATTGCATCGCTGGGCAAACTGCGTCGAGTAGTGGTAATGGCAGTAAATGTTACCATCATGCTCATAATAGCTGTCCTGAGCTCCGAAAACGGTCTCGCACAGCGAGCAGGTGAAATGATCCACATGGTACTTTCGTTCCAAAGCGGTGATGTAGGAGCCCCGTAGCGCGCCTCCGCATTGGTAGCAAAGTAAGCCAAGTCGTCGAAAGTAGTCCGTCTCGCAAAGGGGATACGGGCCCTCGCCCTTCTCGTCATCAGCGGGAAAGAACTTGGATGCCACGATTTCACCACAATCCTGTGAGTTGGAGCGAGTTAGCAAGAGAAGACGAAAGTGATCGGACACTCAGATGGTAGATTGGAAGGGGGGAAATGGAGAATGGGACCAGAGGCGAGGGGGGGGCAAACAGCAAAGAGCGCCCCATCCATGCTGCACATACTCGGCACTTGAAGCAATCCAGATGAAAGGTGCCGTCCAGAGCCCGCACAAATTGCCCGGTCAAGGGCTCTCCACACTTTTTGCAAATTCTCATCTGGCTACTGACAGGCCGTCCGTTTCTTTGACGCGATCGATTCCATTCGCCGCTGGGTCGGCGAGATGGCTCGTCGGTCCAAGCTCCGGGGAAAGCGCCAGGCATGCTCGTGTCGGAATTGGTGAGTTTGGGCCGGTGTGAGCTGTCGGGCGTCCGTGTCCGCGAGCCCCCGTTCTGCCAATCTCTGTCGGCCGGCGGGTAGCCGGGCTCAGGGCCTGTATTGTCGCCGCGATGGCGGTCGGTCGAGGGTCGGCCGTGATCCGAAGCCATGACGCCAGGTGAAGCGGCAAGGGCCCGGCCAGGCTTTCACGAAACTCGCTGCTCCCTTCTTCCACGAACCGATTTCGTCGCGCGAGAAGGCCTTCGATGGGCGCAGACGAGCAGCGCTTAGCGCCAGGTGAATAATAAGAATGGAGGGTGGTTAGGCCTCGTCGCGGTCGGCATCAGCTGCGATGCTTCGCCGGAGCAATACGTATGCCAATTGAGGACTGCAGTAGAAGATGATACTGGCGGAGCCGAGTAATCGATAGGGTCGGCTCGCCTGCGTAGAAGTGATGTGAGAAGCACCGGCGTGGCTGGTCACTTGACGCGGGCTGGGTGACTATTCCCTGTTGACGACAAAGTGACGGTGGCTGGCTATTCGAGGTCGGCCGGTCGCAGGTCGTGGATTAATGCGAAGCATGTATAGCATAAGAGGTACGAACTCGAGCTGCAGGCGGAGGAGGGAATCGTTGCGGCGAATTGTCGTGGCGGCGACGTTGGTCGTCGTCTCGGTGGTTGGGCTTGGAAGGAGGGACGACGGTGAGGTTTGCTGAGGTTTGGTTTGGCTTGCACGGAGTATGGAGTATGGAGTAGGACAGTACATTACCTAGCAGGAGTCGGGTACTTGAGGGAACGAGGAACGACCGGTCAGGGAGCCGTACAGGGGTAACTGCGCCAGGCGACCCCAAAAACGGGGGGGCCGGCAGCCGGCAGAGAGCAATTTGATACAGTAGCACTGCGTACAAGAGTGCAATACCTAGTACCATACCACTGATACCAGGCGCGCGCTCGTCATGGCACGTAAACGAGCGCAACCTGCCACTCGTACTGCGCTGACATTCTATTTCTGGCTTGTTGGGTTAAAAGCAAGGCCATGAATCCAAGGACTATGTACAAAGACGCGCTCGCCATCTCACCTTTCCGACGACGTGCACCTACCAGGTATAGTATCTTAGGTAAGGTGCCCTGGAAGATTGGGCGTTGATCACCAGATTGCCTACTAGTACGTTAGCACCTGAGAACTCCCCTTAGGGATGGCGCGCGGGCCTGGGCTTGGGTACCGGAGTACATGAGTAGAGGTACCTTCTGGGCACCCCGGGCACCTACATGCATGTATCTACCTGGCGCCTGGGGACGCCTCAACGGCCAGCCAGGAACAGGACGCATGCATGCATGTGGTGATGTGACCTCGTCATTTTAGTCCCATGACCCGTCCCCACCTGGGCGGACACCTGGGCGGACGATGATTTGACCAAACGCTCAGAACGAGTTTTATTAAAAGAAAACGCGTGAGAGAGGAATAGGAACGAACAAAGGCTTGTGGATCACCAGTCCTCCTCCAGACTATTTTTCTGCCATTCTCTCTGATACATTTTCTTCTCATTGTTTTTCAATGTCAATCCGTCTTAATCCTCTTTAAAAAAATAACCTTTGCGTCTCAAGCCCCCAGGTCTCGCTCATGGCCCTCCCACCGCATCTCCTTTCTTTGACGCTTTGACAGACCTCTCTATCCTCCGGCCGTTGCGCGAGACGACATAAAGTGAGTGGTCAGGATTCTGACGCGGACCTGAGCATCACCAGGAAGCCGGCGCCGAGGAAACAAAATCTCCGATACACGATAAATACTGCAGATTCACTGAACAAGAGAGACGACGCCCTGCATTACTCACTGGCAAAATGCCAAGATGCAGGGTGGTCGCGTTTCCACTTCAGGTCTCGGTTCAATGAGACATCTCCATTTCTCTTTCTACTGCCGGCACTCCATACTTGACTTTACTACCTCATTGACTCAGTGCTGATGCCCGCGTTCATCCGCACCCTTGATTTTGCGCCTCTCGTTTTCCCACATGGACTGAGGGCCGCGGTGATTGGCGGGCCCATCGAAATGTTATCTTTTGTTTCTACCTACCTACCTACATATGTATGTATATATGTATGTCCTTACTCTGTACCGTATTTTGTGCTCCGCCTTCCCGTGGCGACTTGCATGAATGAAGAGCCATGATGAGACTCTCAAGCACCAATTCCCTCGCTGAACAGACTTTGCTTGACTGCGTATTGTTTTCCTGCGTGGTGCGTTGGGGGAGCAAAAGTCGCAGCAAAAAATATGCATCACATAGATCAATGGACCGACATGCTTGTCTGCAGGTAACACTAAACCAACTCTCATCCAAATACTCATGCTGCCTACATGCCGTCGTGAAAATGGCATGCATCATCATCATCCCATCAGGAACGATGACTTTCATCCAACCATACCCGTCCCACCTCTTGCACGTTTTCATCTCCCATACCGGGCTTGAGAAGAGTCCCCTTGGTAGCCTGGCATGCCAAGCTTCCATCGCTCAATCAAAAACCAACAGTGGAAATACTAAACTCATTGCGGTCCAACGAGATTCTTCAATCTCTTCTCAATCTGCTGTCTACCCTCCAAAGTATTCCACACTTGATGGGGCGCTCCATTCACGATGTCCCAATTTTTGAGATTCTGCGTCAAAGTCGTCAAATCCCGCTGCTTTTCCTCCCACTCTTTGCTACCTTTGATTTCTTGTCCCGAGCTGATGACGACCAGCGGGGTGCCCTTGTCCTGAATCTGCCGACTGCTCTGGACCTCACGCTTTGTGAAAGATTCGAGGACGAGACTTTCTTGGAGCTGAGCAAAGATGAACTTGCCACTTTGTTGGACTGCGCGTCCGTAAACGCGATCCCGGGAGGTTCGACCTTTGAAAATCGCGCCAGGCAGACGATCGAGGCCAAGGGGTGATATCACGCCGCGGAGCCAAAGGAGAAAGCCTCGTGATGTGGATGCTCGTGGACCAAAGAGATCTTCGTGAAGAGGGTCAATGAGGAGGATGCCTTGTACGTCTTGACCGTGACGAGATGAGAATACCCGTGAGTAGATGGAGCCGATGCCTGCGCTAGCCACAACCCATGGGCCGCGTTCGCCAGCTTCAGCAAGGGCTTGGCTGAGAATGTCGACAGCGAAGCCGGCCGACAGGGGGGATGGCGCTGTATCAGACCAGGCAAATCCTGGGCGATCGGCGAAGCAGTACCGAGAAATGGAACCATTCGCGATGGCGTTGTCTGCAAAGCTCCATAGGCCTTGTTCCACGGGTCGCTCACCCCCTTCGAACAGCACTGTTGGCACATCCCGTCCCAGCGTGTTTGTCTTGTTCCCTTGGCAGTAGAGATGAACGCGATACTTGTCTCCATCTACACCGTACATATTGCCAGGCGCAGCGAATCCGGCGTCCAGAGCGCGGAGGATAATGGTGAGCGTTACGAGAAGGACAGCGACCACCATGACAACGTAAATAATGGTTGAGATCATGACTGCGGTCCATTCTGCGAGCGTCCTCCTCGTCTCAGCGCGGCCAGTCAGTCTCTCTTCCTCCTCCTCCTTCCCCCATTTAACCATTCGATCCGTGAGTAGCGTCCAGAGACTCATGAGGAGAGCCCAGACGACACTGACAACGCCGACCCAGCCTTCCTCGTAACGAGTCTGTTGAACTGCGAGTAGGATAATCATATCCAGCAGCAGAAGAAACTGTGGGGGGGGGGGGGGTATCAGCAAGGACACCGCTTGAACTGACCTGCCTCCTTGCTCCGCCCTTGAAGCGTGGTACTCACAGCCATGACAAAGGACAGGACTCGCACAGCCTTGGCCGGCACGCCAAAGAAGATGAGTATAAAGGCCATGTTCGCCAGCGTCAGGGTGGCGAACCCAAACGCGAGGAAACCACTTCCTCTGGTATGAAAGCCAGGCGGTGTGGCAAATGTCGACACCAGCAAAAGAACCCACCACGCAAACGTTGCGACGGCGAAAACGATGGTCAAGTATCGGAGAATTCGAATGCTCCAGAGATTGTACGGTGACACAGCAGGGTCGTCGGGTGTAAGTAGTCCCCTGTTGGTGTCTCTGGTTGAATCAACACGGTTCGGGAGTAGGCGCGTATGCTCATCAGGAGCGGCCTGATCCGCGCCGTCGATGGAAGTGCGATTGTCTTGGCCATTTTGGCCGCTGTCGTCTTTATTTCTGCTGAATAGAGGCATCGGAGCGGCTCGGTTCGGTTCGGCTCGACTCGCGTCCTGACACTGGCAGCTTCTTTCCCGTCTCCTTCTCCTCCTTGTTGTCTCTTGTAGTTGTTGTTCTCTTCCCTGCGTTGCCGTCGATGAACGAGTGTCGCCAACGGGAGCGTAGAATGCTGTCGGGCAGCGCGTCAACAGAGAATCTAAAGACTTGTCCCAGGAGCAGGATGCGTGTGACAAGAAAAATCGCGGAAATAGGAAGCTAAGCCGCGTGGCTATGGACCTTGTCGGGTCGCTGGTGAGAGAAGTCGAATGTACGTCATAGAGACGGGCACTCGCGGAGGTGTGGGCCAATCACCAAGGTTCCCAAGGTTGCAGCGCTGCAGGTAAAAGATTAACATGTGCTCTCTCCGCGTTTCTTGATCGGCCGGGATCTAGGCGGGCGAGCGCCTCATCTCCACTATTTTTCCTGCTTTTCATCGTTCGAAGAAGAAGCCGCTTGACTTTTTAAAGCAGAGGGCTGATGCAAGATGGTCTCGATCTGGAGCTTATTCCTTGATGATGAGTCGTGACACGCGCGCCGACACGCATTGTCAATTATATGGGGCTTCAAACCAAGCAATTGCTGCCGGGTTATTCAAGCGCTTCGCAGTGAAAATAATGGCCATTACTGAACGAGCCCAATTGCAAATCTCTCACGCATGATAAAGATGTCACCACATCACGACTCGTCGCCAAAAAGAAATGACTTCCGGACTCGGACTGTCGATGACATATATTCGAGGTTGCGGAAGGCTAACGAGGAATAATATTGGAAGAAACGATGAGAGATTGAACCAACCACGGCAAACAACGACAAGTCGCTTCCAGGGTTGCCACAGGCTCGCATCCGAGTGCTTACCGCACGCTTGCATCGGGTGGCAGGTGCTGACCTTGACGGGATATCTCTCGTCGAATTGTCGAGGCTGGTTTCATTGCCAAGCCGATAAGTAATGTCACTTCAGTACATCTTTCCCTCCATTGACGAAGCTTGAGCTGGCCTTAGTCATATCGAGCGGCTGTCCTTTTCGTCGCTTTGTTGCTCGACTTTGAACGGCCAACAGTAGGTATGACCTGAGATGATCCTTGAGAAGACATCCTCTGCCCCTCGGTCGCTCGTCTGGCCCTCTCCCTCAGTGCTCTCTCAGGGCTTGGCCCGGCAGTCGAGGTTGTCACGCCCTCGGGAATCTTGCCAATAGGACAGTGCATCTTGGCAGCCGCCTGGGGATCCCTCGGATCGATGCCGCATCGTTCAAATGTGGTACTCCGCTGACTCTTCAGTGCCCGGGCAGACGGTTCGCTGACCGAAAGCCAGCTTTTGACATTTTTGTACCATCTCGGCTTCGTGCTGCGACCCTGGAGCCTACCTTGACCCAGGGGCGATGGTCCTCTTGTGTCGCTTTGGCCTATAGTGTAATCTGAGTCTGAGGACAGCGAAAAGGCAGAAACAGCATGATGCCGGACAAAACTATCCGGCGAAGGGCTGAATAGTGACGAGGCCGTCGTCGGACTTCTATGATGACTCGGGTAATGGAACTCCGGTTCGATGGGAATGGTAGGCGAACTTGGGATGCCAGATTCTGCGGTCAGTTCCCCCATGTCGAGGTCTGCTCCTTGGTGTGATGACGCCTTATTGAATTCTGGGACGATAAGGCGTTCAAGGAAGAAATTCTGCCGTCTCCGCGGCGAGCGCTGGCGACGTCGATTCCGCCTTTGAAGGCCGAAGACACAAGAATCCACGGCAGTAGCGTCAGCCTCTTGCCTCGTCAATGCTTCAACGGTTTTCAAGTGACGTGGATGCTCGAGTTTTGCCCGCAAAAAGATTTTCAAGTCAAAGAGACGACCTCTGGGCCGGCCAGTTATGTACAGCAACCGTGGTCAGGATTAGTGCTGAGACGCAAGATGTGGACAGTGAGGGCAAGACACGGCAACCCTGAAAAGTGAAATTTGTCTTAGCGCCTCTGAACAAAAAGAAAAACCTGAATGGAGGAGGGTCCGACAACGGGGACTAACACATCAATAGTCGCAAGCTGAGATCTGACTACCTCCGGGATGGCGGAGTCGTATCCCACGGCGGGCTACAGATTCATCTGAACAGCTGCAACGAACACAGCGACCGTGGTACGGGCGTGGTACGGCGTGGTACGGATGTTTTGGGCTTGTCGTCCTCAATTCAGGCCAAAATTTCTTGGCTCGACGCCCTGGAGCGGTCGCCAGCAATCTCGGCCATGGGAGACGAGAGTCAGCTTGACGTTGCTAGCCGCCCATCTCATTACCAATGCACTCCCGGCGCGTGGGTGGCGGCCAAGTGGCTGCGGCGAGTCAAGGTAGCTCCTCCCGAGCGAAGGTCATGGGAATGGTGAGTGGTCGGCGCCTTCTCGCCAAGCCACGCCAGCGGCAGCTTCGGACTTACCAGCTGCAAAGCCTCGGAACTACAGTATTCTTGGGCGCTGCGGCCGCTGTCCCCCCGCCTCCTTGCCTGCGCCTTGAAAGGGTCGTAGAAATGTGGGAAATGTGGACTAAACGGAGCAAGTACGTAAGACGTCCTGTCCTAGCCTTGCTTGGATCGCAGATTCCCCGCTGTTCATGGTAGTTATTCGTGTAGAACCGGGTTCTTGGCTGACCCAGCCGACGGGTGATTCCTATTTGCTGTTTACTTTTGATCGCTCAACCTTGCTTGGTCCGTAGTTCGTCCCCGGGGGCCCGGGGGGCGGATCTGTTTACCTACAATATGTATCTACCTACAGTAGCAGTGACGAAATTGCACGCGGTTGCACGCGGTTGCCCGAGGTTGCCCGAGGTTGCCAGGAGACCAGTTGCCAGGTTGCTAGGCTAGGCAGGCGAGATTGGGCACTGCAGCACACGGCATTTACAGCGCGGCCGTCCCGCGCGGGGACCCACTTGTCCCAGTGGCGGCCGGAACACCCCCACTAATCTCAAATTCGACAGCAGAGGTGGTCGAACTGCCTCTCTCTCACATCATCAAAGTCATCGCCTCGCATCCCAAGTCTTCTTTGTCCAAAGGCACCGCTTCGTCCGAGAGTCGCGCTCCTCACGAATCTTTGTTCTGAATTCCGCCTCTATAACCGCTTACGTGCCCGCTACAACAGCGCAGTCTGCGCCGGAGCCGCCAGGCGGCCTTGTTGAAGTAACTGTCGACAAGCCTGCGGCATCAAGAAGCCTCGGCAAGATCAGACTCGCCTTTTCAACTCTTCCGCCATGCCTGCTCTTACCGTAGCGACCGAGGAACCAATGCGGTCGCGGCCGACATCTCCGGCTCCTCCGCCCATGTCTCCCATCACACCCCCCATGGCTCCAGCTGAGCTCTCTGACTCCCTGTCCAGCAGCTGTGCGCAAATTCCAGCCAGACGACCGTTGACGCACTCGACGCAGTCATCGCAACAGATAGGGATTCCGCCACCACCGCCTGAACCGATAGATTTCGAGCTGAATCCGGATGTCATTGCTCTCAAGACTGCCATATCTGTGCTGCAGATCCAAAAGACCCGAGCTACTAGTGATATTCAGGACCTAAGTAGGGTTCGGAAAGAGGCCTTGGCTGCACCCGAGGCTTTCATTCAAGACCTCGCCGCTGGGAGGGTCAGACAGCGGGACAACTCCGCGTTTTTGGAAACTGCAGCAAAGGATGAGCAAGGCGAGTCAGACAGCGAGGACGGGGACGTGTCCCGAGATGCTTTGGAGAAGGAGAAGAAGAGGCCATGGTCCTCATTGCCAAACCCTCAAAACGTCGTCCGGTGTCCTCCCATCAACTGGGCACAATATGCTGTGGTTGGCGAATCTCTCGACAAGCTCCACGCTGAACAGCTAAGCCGCCCTTCGCAAGGAACTCCAGCCGTCTTTGGCTCCAATGGTCTGTACGATGTGAAGATTGAGGGTAAACAGGAGGAATATCCCGGGGTAGCCGCGCCGTACGCCCCGGGCAGGGACATCATCGATCGCAAGAGAAGCGATGTGCGGCGACGCGCGGAAAAATAGAACGAGGTGAGGTAGTGAGCCGACGAATATCGAGTTTGCTTGGCCATGTCGCTTATGTTCATGATGATTGCCATGAGTCAAATGATCTGGGTGGGGATTTTATGGGCGTCTTGGAGTTTCTTTTCTGCCCTCCTGTCTATTCTTCTCAGTACCAGACATGATAATGGTATGGCTTCCTCTGCGAATGATGCATGCACAAAATTGCTGCTGCGCGACTTTCTCCTTTTTAATTACGGATGAACTATATTCATCTAGAACAATCTAGAGCGGCAAAGCCTCCTGTGCCAACATGATCCCGCGATGATACGACGTGAGAGCTGCCGTCCTCAAATTGGTGCTTTGCGCAAGTCTTCCCATCTTGAACACGTATCTTGTAACCACAGACCACAGGTATAGAAAGAAGATACTGAAAGTCTCTCGCTTCTGGTCCGGCCTTTGTAGGTGGAGGCAATGTCTCAAAGCTATGACAAAATCTTCTTACGTTTCTTGGTCCTGGCTGCTCGACATGGGACATAAATCTTGACGCCTATAATGATGCAAGTCGTAATTCGTATCAACGGAAAGCGTGACCGAGTACTGAATCGGCGACTTCATTCGGGACAGTCTCTGTGATTTGGTATTAGAGCCACTGAGAAAGCATTTTGAGAACGTGAGACCCAGGCTTACTCAATGCTTTGCTGCACTGATCGTCGAAGGCGACGATTGTACATCTTCTTATCCTCGCTATTACCCCAGAAGAGCTTTGTCGCTTCAGGATTGACGATTTTCCTCGGGTCATAGGCTGGTGCAACTTCCCCAAGAACGGAAAAGATGGCTTCGATGTGAGATCGAACATCCTCGCGTTTCAGCGGATTTGGGTCATAGCAAGCTGTGCCATCCGGAGCGATTTGGTGATGGAAGATCTTGGTCTCAACTCTGACGCGAGGTTGTTCGTCTGGAAAGCGAATGCTGAAATTCATTCTCACGCGAAACAGACCACCATCAAGATTCGTCATGGAACATCCCAAGTATGTAATCACCCACACGAAAGGGTTTCCATCTTCCAATATCACATGATGTGGCACGTTGCCAGACTTGAAAGAGGCCCTCACCTGCTCGTATTGCTGCTGCAAATTCACAGCTAGAGTGGATTCGTTGGCCAATGCTGTGAGGCCCTGACGCGCCCAGGCTTCAGGCTCTGTATCAAGGACAGCTTTGATCTTACGAATTCTCCGTTCAAGGTCTGGGTAGTTGAAATAGCCGTCCATAGAGTTGCTTCCGGCCATTTCGAATGGCATTTTAGTGAAGGCGGTGCTCTGCGATTCCGCCGCCTCGGTCTTGCCTGTCTCGATTGCGTTCAGATAGGACTGGTAATACCAGAGAAAGCGGCGTTTGCAAAGATCCTGAAAAGGCTCAAACGGAACACCGGCTTCTTTGTCGTCGTCATCAACACCAGACATAATCTTGCCTGCCTTTTCGTGACACAGAGGCGGGTCTTTGCCACCAGAGCTCAGGCCCAAGTAGCCCTCCAAACGCTGGATCACTGAGATGCGCAAAGATTCGTGACGGATCTAATCAGAGGGTGACATGAGCGAAATGTTTTTTTTTTGGGCACTGTATCACCAGAAGCGTACCTTTTGAGCATATTTTTTCTGGAAGAGTTTGTCTAGGGCGTGGTTTGCATCCTCATACCCGGGCTCGTTCTCGTAAGGATTGGCAGACATGAGGCTCTGAATGGATAAAAGTATGGATTCCAGTCCTTGAGCTGACGACCACTCTTCCCCTCGTTCTCCTCGCCAAGTACTGAGCGATAACATTTTTGATCAATAATTGCGAAGAGGTCTCTCTCCATTTCATGTGGAGTTGACCTACCCTAGTATTGACCTACGAAATTAGCATGGGTGGCCAATCTGGTGAAATATGGAGATACTGACAAACAAACTTTTCCATCAGAATAGATATTCGGGTTGAATCGGCATCGACCTCCATTCGTAGTGACGAATTGTACGCGGGGCGACTTGGATGGATAATCTGGAGCTGATCAGCCGAGTAATAGCTTGGTTCAAGGCTGGCATCAACCTTTGGTAAACCGGATATCAAACTAATAAGCTTCGTTAGATAGGTCTTATTGAGGCACGATGGGCAGCTGAATTTCGGACTGGGATCATACTTCGAAAAATCCAAATTCGTATGGGGTCTCGTGAGGACCCATTATCATAGCCTTCACTTGAAGAACATTCCTGTCGCGACAGGCGACGGCGATACCTGCAAAGAGCAATCAGGAATAAGCTGACGAAGACGCGGAATGGGCGGGTATGTCCAGCCTCAGCACCTGGGCAGCTTCGCGGGACGGCACGTACCGAGGTCTGAGCCTCTCTGGATGTCGCCCAGCTCCTGTCATTCCATCGAAAATCTTTGGTCAGTCTCAACCGTCCATGGACTAGGCATGTGCACTGCGCTGCGATGGACGAACTTTGGACACGCGAATAATAGACTGATTCATGGCAGCAGAGCCCCGGGCAGCAGGCGTTGACAAGACGTACGGCCAATGTGGGATGAAAAGTTAGGGTTAGAGAGGGCTGCAGACGTCTTAAGAGATAAACTTAAGATTTCAGCGGTTAGGGTTAGAGAGGGCTGCAGACGTCTTAGGAGATAAACTTAAGATTTCAGCGGTTCATAGACTTTGCGCAAACGCATTGCACTGATTCTAAGTTCAGACGCTAATGTAGGTAGTGAGTCGACCATCCAGCCCTATCGAAACCCGGTGATTCCGAGGCTTGGGGGCACAAGGCACAGAAAAACAGGGCAAAAGGCACAGGGCACAGGGCAGAGGGAACGACAGCAAACTCGGGGCTTCGGTTTTGGAAAACCTGATACATGCGCGGGTGACACGAGCACAATCACGATACCGGCCCCAGCTCTGTCGAAGCTCAAGTCTCTCTGTTTCCATATTCGGTGAGGAAAGAACTGGGGTCACTATCGATAGCAGTAGCGGTCCCAAAACCAACCAACCAGTGGATGCGCCAAAAAGATACGTGGTCTGCTTTGAGTCAGTCATGTGCACGCAACCAGGCGCGCTTCCAACAGTCACTTGTGGCTTCGACGCGTAAATCGGTTTCCCCATTACACGTGGATATTGAGTGCAAAGTAAACAGCTCTCGTATGATCAACGCTCGACACACGGGGCCGACACTCTGACACAACGGCAAGTTGTGTCTGACTTATGGTCCGCAGTTTCAATTGCGGCAATGAATACAGCATGGCCAGTTTCTTCGATCTCAAAGCACGAAAGGCGGCCGCAGTGGCCAACGGCTCCTCAGGACAGAAGAGTCAGAAACCAACAGAGAATCGAAATCAACCATGGGTCGAGAAGTAGTAAGTGCTCGTCTGGTATTGTAGTTCTTTGACAAGACTTCTTCATCGACTCATCATGTAAACTTGCAGCAGACCCAAGTCTCTTGACGATGTTGCTGCCCAGGATCATACCGTGACCGTTTTGCAACGGACGCTGCAGGCTTCCAATGTATGAGATTAACACCCGAATGGATAGATGGCAAGGAATTTTTGTTTAACCCGTCTGCTGCAGCTCCCTCACATGCTCTTCTACGGCCCTCCCGGGACAGGGAAGACATCGACAGTCCTTGCCTTGGCTAAGGAGCTCTTCGGACCCGAGATGATGAAATCTCGAGTTCTCGAGTTGAATGCGTCCGACGAACGTGGCATCTCCATCGTTCGAGAGAAGGTCAAAAATTTTGCACGCATGCAACTGACCAATTCCTCGACAGGGTACAAGCAAAGGTATCCTTGTCCGCCGTTCAAGATCATCATCCTCGACGAAGCCGATTCCATGACCCAAGACGCGCAAAGCGCACTGCGACGAACGATGGAGACGTATAGCAAAATCACTCGATTCTGCCTGATATGCAATTACGTGACTCGCATCATAGACCCTCTCGCCAGTCGCTGCAGCAAGTTTAGGTTCAAAAGTCTGGATCAAAGCAACGCGAAAAAGCGACTTTCGGACATCGCCGCTGCGGAAGGTGTGTCCTTGGAGGCGGGTGCTGTTGATGCCCTGATACGGTGCAGTGAGGGCGACTTGCGCAAAGCGATCACATTTCTTCAAAGTGCTGCGCGCCTGGTTGGCGCCAGTGCCTCAAACAGTGATGGCAATGGAGCTGACGAAATGGATGTCGATAACAAGTCTGTGACGGTCAAAATTGTCGAAGATATTGCTGGCGTCATTCCGGAAAAAATCGTTTCCCAACTGACCGACGCTTTGCGCCCCCAAGGGACAGCCCAAACGTATCGTTCGATATCCAATATAGTCCAGGACATAGTCGCAGACGGGTGGAGCGCTACCCAAGTTGTCTCGCAGGTAGATTGGCCCGAACTCCTCTGCTGGAGCGATTGACTACGTCGCTAACATACTCTGCAGCTCTACCAAGCCTTGACGACAGATGAAACAATACCAGATGTTCAAAAAATAAAACTTGTCATGATCTTCTCTGAGGTGGATAAACGGTTAGTTGATGGCGCGGATGAGCATCTATCAATCCTAGACTTGGCGATGAGGATCTCGGCTGTTTGTACAGGCAAATAGATAGGACACACACACACGACTGAAAAATTCGATTGATGTCCTTGTGTTACGCCAAAGACGATCGCGGTAAGATCGGCAATATGTGGCGTCTGCAGCTTTACATGGCCGGCATCGTATATTGCTCTCAGATTAAAACACTGCTCTCTACAATACATCATTGCGACTGACCAGCCCTAGGTACCCGTGAAGTTCGGTCCAAGGATCGGTTTTAACGGGAGATGATGGGGTTGCAATTTTGGGTAGGGGCTTTTCGCTGCAAACTTCTTTGCCTTCTGCCTCCCTCAACCACATGTCGTCGCCTTTTACATCAATCGCGGTGTTATCTACTTTTAGCTCCTGTTCTAACCCCAGCGATAGCTCCAGATCATGGAGGGCTGCGATTGAATGTTCTAAAGCGGCTTGCCCAGATTCTACCCTGTCGGCGACTGCTTCGAGGCTCTCAATTTTAGCAGCATCAACCGCGTTTATCCATGGTTTGATGCGATCGGCCATATCAGCTCGATCAGCTGGCCGAGCTGCTGTCATCTCGGGAAGACATGAGCGCTGATGACCTGTCGTCTTTGACGGATAGATCGTCAATAGCTGACTTTCTTCAGCCAAACGACCGAGGACTTGGGATGCATCTTTGCTCTGCCCTCCTAGCGCTGTAAGGAAATGTGATTTATGTGTTATCAATGCCTTTTGTATCCTTGATTGTGAAATCAAAGCTTCGATGTATGGAGCCAAAATATGTTCCGCTGCCAGCGGCTCCCTTGTCTCTGCAGCGACTTCGCCCTGTTTGTTCCATTCGAGAGAAGCCATCGAAGGCGGATGTTTGAGAGACATCAAAGTGATCAATTCATTCCTGGCTGTCGTATAAGCTCGGTACTGGTCTCGGATCCGCTGAAGTTGGTTCACGTTTCTGGCGTAATCATCTGCTGCAGACTGGCTGTCCGCATATTTTGATTCATCCTCGTCGCCTTTGTCTTCTGTCGAAACGTTGCTCAACTCTGTCTCGATCCAGGAGATGAGCTCACTCCGTATGTCATTGAGGGCTTGTAATTTCGCTTCATTGCTTGTCACCTCCGGATTCGTCTCGTATTTCACTCTTGCATCTGCGAGCAGCTGTTTCTCTTGTTTCAGAAGCAGATTTGCTTTCAACAGACTCTTTTCAAGTCGCCTTGAGCGGCCCGGCAAGTCCGAGTCCGACGAAGTGTGTTCCATTCCAAAACTGTTGATCACTTCATTTGGTATATTTGGCCTCGTCCTGCCAGGCTCGAGAACTTCTTGTAAATCTGCAGATGCTTGTCTTGTCGCCGGTGAAACAGCTAGACGCTGGATGCAGCTTTGTATGGTCAAGAGACTCTCCCGTTTCCTACGTAGTCTCAAGAGCATCAAGTGATCCTCAGCAAAAGAGGTCCCGTAAACATTGTTGCCGTTTGAGCTCCGGTCAAGCGAAACATTTTTACCCGCAGCACTCTCATATTGCTGACGAGCCAGTTCATGAGCTTGAAGAGCCTCAATATATTCCCGGTGTATTCCTCTCAACTCCGGCCCAGCAACCCTGTGAATGGAATCTTGGTCGAGTAACAGTGGCTTTCGAAGTGGGCCGTCCACAGTGTAGGAGCCCAATTCAAGGGCCAAGACGCGCCTGATGAAATTGATCTGTTCGCGGGGTTTGATGAACGGATCCAGTAGCTCCTTGAACCTCGAAATGCTTATCTCTGGTGAGGAGGACATGATTGCCACGCTGAATACTGTGAAGCATTTGGCGCGTTTTGATGCACTGCTGATGAACTGAGAGCAACAGAGGCAAGGACCCACTATCTTCCTTTTTGGGCCTAGCGCGGTAGCTCAGCAGGCCCCGGGTCTGAAAAATAATCTCTAGCAACGACTTACTGTGGGAAAAATGGTAGAACCCAATGAAGTGGCGAAGTACGAAGTACGAGGCCAATATACCTGACGCCACGGCAAAGGTCACCGGGATCATTCGACCTGAACAATTCCGAACTCGAAAGCCTCAGTCTTCTGTCAACTTATGGTGATTTTTAGGCCAAACTCTCCGAGCTTTCGTCAAGCACGTTGGCGTTCTCTTTCGAGAGATTATCAACCTTGATCGCAAAAAAACGACAAAATGTCGGATCCTCATCGAGATGTCTCGCAGTATAAGTACTCGGCCATGTCCAACCTGGTTCTCCAGGCGGACCGGCGGTTCGTTACGCGACGAACTGACGAGGCTACGGGTGACCCTGAGTCTCTGGCGGGACGGCTAAGCATCAAGGATATGGGTGCCAGGGTTGCTAGGGATGACGCTCCAAAGCAGAAGAAGCAGCATGGGATGCCTGCTATTGAGAGAGGAAATCTCCAAGAGGGCGAGGACGTATTACTGAGAGAGCAGCGGAGGCGGAAAGCCGAAGCCCAACAACAGAGGGGCACAGGCGTTTTGGGCGCAAACGATGCATCGATCGAAGGCATCACGTATCGACCTCGAACGCCAGCGACACGTGCGACCTTTGACCTCATTTTCACCCTTGTTGCCACCACCCTCGGCGATGTGCCTCACGAAGTCGTTCGTAGCGCCGCAGACGCTGTGCTTGAGTACTTGAAAGATGACGATTTGAAAGACCTGGACCGGAAGAAGGAAATAGACGACATTCTCGGTGCAACTCTCAGCCCGAAACAATTCAATGAACTGGTTAATCTTGGAAAGAAGATCACCGACTACGATGTGCAAGACGAGGATGAAGATGTGAAAATGGGTGAAGCTGAAGGCGATGACGCCGAGATCGATGAGCGTCAAGGTGTTGCTGTTGCTTTTGATGAGGATGAGCAGGAGGACGAAATAGTGCACGAGGTCCGCGACGAA
>JMQE01001445.1:0-64058 GCA_000731825.1 Hypocrella siamensis | reverse complement strand
CCCAAAAAAAAAAAAAAAAAAAAAAAGTCCCGCGATTGCGCAATAAGTGCTCCGTCAGATAGCTCATAAGAGCAAATAACATCATTTCCTTCCTACCACAGACAACAAAATTCCAGACACAAAGATTCGTAGCGCCGCAGCGAAATGTCGTCAATCGACGATGTAAAGTCATTGATCGGCGACGAAGAACATGACGGCAGAACTCGTCCTGAAGACGATGACAGGGCTCGTCTCAAAGAAGCCGACAGGCTCATCACCTCGGCGAACCCACAGCATCCAGCCAACCTGATTCCCTCGCTCTGTGCCAAATTCTGGACGCTTGGCTGGGTGACTGGTACAGGAGGCGGATGCTCCATTCGACAAGAGTGCGTCCTTTTTTATGGTGTGAAAAAAAAAAGAGGAAAGAAATGAGAAAGAAAGAAAGAAGCGGCAATGACAGGACCTCGCTCCGAGTCTTAGTTAGCCGTCAATGAAGTGAAGAGGGTTGAGAAGCACCCAGAGTCATTGCTGACAGAGAAGCTTTCGACCACAGGGACCTAGTCTACCTGGCGCCCTCTGGCGTACAAAAGGAACTCATGAAGAACACAGACATTTACGTGCTGTCCCTATCGGCGCAGGATCGAAGCTTGAAGGGGCAGCGTGTCTACCTGCGCTCGCCGCCGTGCTTCAAGCCGTCGCAGTGCACGCCTCTCTTCCTCGCGGCCTTTGTGCGCCGCAACGCCGGATGCTGCATCCACACGCACTCGCAGTGGGCTGTCCTGGTGACGCTGCTCCTCGAGGCGGCCAGCGGCGAGGACGCAAAAAAGGACGTCTTTGAAATCAACAACATTGAGCAGATCAAGGGGTTCGGCAAGGGCATGAACCGTGTGGGCAACCTCGGATATCATGATACGCTGCGCATTCCCGTCATTGAGAACACACCGCATGAGGAGGACTTGACGGAGTATCTCGAGGCCGCGATGGACGCCTACCCAGATACGTATGCGGTGCTGGTCCGGAGGCACGGCGTCTATGTATGGGGGGATGACGTCCACAAGGCAAAGACCATGTGCGAGAGGTGAGTGCTTGCCTAGCAATAGAACACGCGGCAGTTTGGCATTGTGGGCTGACTTGACGCGTCTGTCTGGGACGGCAAAAGTCTGGACTATCTTTTCCAGCTGGCGGTGGAGATGAGGAAGCTTGATCTTCCATGGATCAGCGATATTGCTCGTGTTGCCGGGGCCCGGGAGTGAATTGATGCAAAGGAAACGGTCACGATGGAGTTTTTGGGTTTGGGAAAAGACAAGTATGATTGAGTGAAGGCCCAGATGTGTTAGACTGGGCGGCGCAGGATACAGCAAGCCGTGATGCGGGCGTTAATGGACAGTTGTGGTTTCGTGTCCTTCTCTCCATCACCCACAAGAGTTGAATGGCAATATAAAATGCAGATACTGCAGCTTTTTCTTTTTGTGTTGTTCATTTCAAATTTACAACTCGTCCCGTTGCTGTGCCTCTTCCTCGACCACAGGCTCTTCCCACATGCGCTTCTTGGGGTTCGTCGGCTGATGGTCTTGGGATTCAGCGACGAATTCCTCACCAGAACCGGCTGGCTCGTCGGCCTCATTGGCAGCGTCCAGCCCTCCTACTACCATATCAATCATGGAATCCTCGTCTTGTCCCCCTGTCGCTCTGCCATGCTCGACCTGAATCGTTGGCAGATGATCGTCCTCGGGCAAACCCCGCACCCGGATTTCATCATCCACATAAACTCCAACCTTGTCAGATTCGCCCAGGCCAGATCGAGATCGACCCAAGGCCGCACTGCCTGCCTTGGAGCCGACGCCAAACATGACACGGAGCGGAAGCCAGACGAGCCACCACATTGGACCGTAGAGGAGCCGTCTGAACAGCAGCCACGCCCCCGTCACCATGAGCATGTACAGCGCCGTCTGCAAATACCACGTGTCGCTCTTTTGCGAGCGGAGCAGCGTGCCAAGCAGATCCCGCGAGCTGGCCAGCATGGAATCCAGCGACGTATAAGATTCGTCGAGCTGCTTCAGCGCAGCGGACGACTCTGTCAGCGTCTGGTGCGCGTACTCGCTGCGGTACAGCTCTGCGGCGATGAGATCATGTGTTCGCCGGAGCGCGTTGGTCACGTTGGTGCTGGCGCCGACAGTCTGCTGGTTTTCGTCCGACAGGCTCGAGCGCTGCTGGGTCTGCTGGGTATGTCGCCGGGACCGTATCACTGGCTCGGCAGCATGCGTGTCGGGCGATGTGTCGGGTTCGGAGACGGGGGCTTGGTAGGATCGAAGTAAGAGCTGGCGTTCGACTTTGCGTGCCTGCGCCAGTCTATCTCTCACGGCGAGCCGCGCTTTTCGGAATTGCGCTCGGCAGCTGGAGCAAGGCGTCGTGTCAGAACAAAAGAAAACTTTTTCCAATGACTCTCTGTCGCCTCTTGCAATGGAGGGTGTTCCCATTTGCCTACCTGACAAGTTCAGCACCGAGTCTTTCCACGCCGTCCTTGAGTCTCGCCTTTTCAGCGCCATCTGGTCGGACGAACTTGATCTCTTCATTGAGCAGTTCTTGTTCGTCCAGGCCGTTGCGTAGAATCAGGCTGATCTCAGCACTGATTTCGCCGCTAACGCTGCCGTCTTCGTCCGTGCCTTGGGGCACAGAACCAGGCTCAAATTCGAGTCCGGCCAACCGATCAATTAGCTCTCGGAGCTGCGTCGTCGTCTCTTGGAGAGACGTGAGGCTTTCCTGCACTCTTTCCAAGGACATGGCAGATCTGGTGTTGGGCTTCTTGTGCTCGGCTCCAGATGGCTGGTGGCCTCGGCTCGTCGGCCTAGCAAAGAACGACTTGACTTCGTCTTGAGAGTTGTTTGTCGATGCGTTGAACGACTTCGGACAGCTTGTCCTGTAGTGGGGACATGGACTGGCCGCTTGCTGCCTTTGATTGGCTCCACTGTAAGAGTGAGTTTCACTTGAGGCGTCCCTTTCAATGCGAGCAAAGGAGCAACATGGAAAAAGTAGATTTGCTGCTCGTTTAGTTTAAGATGTGAGCTTACTTACGGTTCCAACTAAGATGAAGGAAGACGAAGCTCGACACCAGGATCAGTCTATGTCAAACTCTCCTCAAATCTTTCTCCTTCATAATAAAGTTAATGCAATGCCCCAATCATGACTCATCACGTATCCAAAACTCTGTTTCCATCACAAACTCGCACTAGGAAAAGGAGGAAAAGATAGGAAAGGAAAACAAACATGGAGACACCTCATCCAATTGACCAATCTGCCCAAAATTCCCAGAACACTCGTCTTTCTCGTCATGGCAGCGCACTTGGGCCCTCATCACCTGCCCCGTCTCATCACTCGCCAAAGGCCACATCGTGTGACCCAAGGCAGCCTAATTAGCGCGTTTCTTTTCATGTCAAGTGAGCAACATACCTTTGAAAGAAAGTTGAAGCATCGCCCTCTTTGAAGAATAATCGGAATCGAATGATGGCCAACAAAGGCCACGCCACGCATCGCACTCAAGTGTCATCACACAATCTACGCAGTGGCTTCCCAAAGGGACAGATCCCAAAAACGCACCTCGCAGCGCATCCTTGAAAAGCGCCCTGAAATATTTCTGATACCAACTGCGGACGTCTATTGACGCCGGGCCCTCACGGGCAGACCCGTCCTCTTTCGCCCTTGCGGGCAAAAACGACAGCGGTGACCCGGACAGACTTTTGAAAGTTGTCTTGGATCGGTGTAGAGGCTTCTCCGAATTTCTCGCATGCAAGTGGGTTTGAAATTTGAGAATTTGTTCTCCTTCGTTGCCTGCACAAAAAGCACAAGAAGCTAGGGAGATGGATTCTCTGTTCGAAAGCATGGAAGCGTGGCATTTCAAAGAGGGCGATGCTTGGAAAGAAGAGAAAGAGAAAAAAAAGAGGGATTTACAAAACCAGTGCTCTTTTAGTTGGACCCTTGGTTTGCTTGGGGAGCCGCCTGGATCCACAGCGCACGTGACGTCCAATCGTGCTGCTAACTCGTACGGAAAGAAGCATGGCAGAGCTAAGACGGACGGGAAGACAAGTAAATTTCAAAAGTATTTGAATAGTCGACACCGACAAGCATGCATTGCGGGCCACAACAATCATGATCACCAAGTTTTTGACAGAGGTCACGGCCAAGATCAACCCATTCTCTGCCTGCGCCAAGCCTGCCCGGCTCTTTCTCACGTTTCTCCCTCCCAATGCCCGCGCTAGCGGCACCATGATCAGCACCTCCGTCATACCACGAAATTCGAACGAGGCGAGCTCTCTGAGAGTCAAGTTCAGTATGTTTTCGTCATGGCCGAAAATAAATCACGAAAACTCGCTGCTGACAAGCAACAGAGGATGGCAAGGAAATGCAATTCGACTGCACAAACGTTACGATCAAGAGCCTTAGGGAAGAGGTTGACCGACATTCCCGACAGTTACAAAAGGTAGCTGACCTCACAGACTAGAGTCTGCATCATTGTACATTGGCTTCGAAAATAAGGCGTATTGTAATTACGGAAGGATCACTATATGACGAATAGCCCAAGAGATGCGAGACCACGTGCCACAGGACATGATGGAAACTTTTTTTTTTTTTTTTTTGAAAATTTTGAGAGGGGGTGCCCGTCGTATCCCCCACTAAATTTTTAGACACTCTGACGTCTGGTGATATGCACGTGTGGTTCTTGTCTGCAGGCTTAAGAAGAGGCACCACTGATGAAGAACCACTTGTCAATGGAGCTGTCAATCTTCTCCGGGGGCAGCTCCTGGTGAGGTGGCAGAGCAGGCAGCTGATCGGGGCTGAGACGGGTGGAAGATTTCGCAACAGTGGTGTTGGCGCTAGAAAGCCGAGATCAGTTCGTGGCTCAACGCGCGCAAGGCAGCAAATTCGGTTGGCTTACATGGAGATACCGTTCGGGGTACCCTTGCTGGTGATAAGACGATCCCACGCCTCGGCGCACTCATGGACAACGTCAAGGGCGTAGCTACGCAACGTGATTAGCGTCGGGCACCGAATTCACAAACAAGATACCCAAAGATCCGCACCTCCTATTCTTGCACTCGCCGGTAAAGGCAAACTGGTTCTCAGGCTTGCCATCAGGGATCTTGTAGATACGGAACCACTCGTTGGTGGCACGCAGGAGACCAGGCAGGTGGCGCTCAACATCCTCGATGTCGTTGAGCTTGGGGGCAAGAGGGTCGTTTACGTCAATGACGATGACCTTCCAGTCTGTCTCCTCCTCGTCGAGGAGGGCCATGACGCCGAGAACCTTGACCTGCTTGATCTGTCCAGTGTAGCCAACCAATTCGCCAATCTCGCAAACGTCGAGAGGGTCATTGTCGCCCTTGGCCTTGGTCTCGGGGTGAACGACATTGGGGTCTTCCCAGGTCTGAAGGAGAAGTAGAGATTGTCAATAGATAAGCAGAGAATGACGTTTGTCCAACCCAATCTCACCTGAGGAAAGGCACCGTAGTTCCACAGATATCCCTTGTGGGGGAAGCAATTGCGGACGTATCGCAACTTGCCCTTCTTGATGTCCTGCTTGATGGGATTGAGAAGCTCCTCCTTGGAGATCTAGTAGCGATGCAGATGTCAGGTCAGCGGGCACGTGCGACAAGGTGTCAAGGGTAGGTGCGGAAGGGAGAAGGGGGGGGGGGGGAATATGGCCAGCTCAGGTGTTGGCTGTTGCCCGGAGGCACTAGCCCAACAGGTCGTGATCAAGTTCCAAATACCTCAAGCTTAGCATTGGTCCATCGGGGAATCTCCACAATCATGTTGAGGATGGTGTGGTCCGCATTGGCGTAGAGAGGAATATCATGGAACGGAGAAACGGGGAGGCCATCCTTCTCGATGTAGACGCGGTGCTCCAAGGTGTAGGGAGCAGCAACTTTTCGAAGAGTGTATGGGGAGGCCATTGTGCGTGATGCTGATGATGAAGCGGCCAATTGGGATATAGAGGAGGAGGAAAACCGTGCAGAGCCCGCCGCGGTAAGATGCTGAGCAAGTTGCAAAGTTCTCCGTGATGAGATATCGGATGAGGTGATGGGATAGGACGAAGAGGTGGATGGAGGGGGCGGGGCAGCACGACCCATCTGAGAGGTCGTTGCAGGTGCAGCGGGTGAAGAGGCCTGGTTGACCGCCGGAGTTCTCCCTGTACCGGCCCTCTCCACAGCTGCTGTACGCGAGCCGATAGCCTCGTGATTGGCCGGACAGGAGGCTGGTGTCGATCTCTGCAGACTTCGCAGGCTCGGAAGACGAGACCAACGAGGTCGAAAGGGCATCCGCCAGACCAGGGTCGCGCGTCGGCGCAGCAAGTCGAGTTGACGATACGGGGTTCCCGCCAAGTGTCAAGGAGCCGTCAAAATGTCGTGGCACAAATATACAAGGACCTGAAGTTGTTTGCCAAACGGATGAAGTCGCGAAAAGCCTTGGCGGAAACCGGTTTTGATTTTTGATTACGTGCGTGCTCGTGGAGTAACTTTACTTACCTCGTAGTAGGGAGGGAGTGATGGCGCGGAGAGCACATGAAATGGGCCCACAGAGCCAGAGCTGGAGCTGCAGACAATCCCAGCTCCTACCCGAACCTACATGTACAGGGTACACCTGCACGTACGGAGTAGTGACGATGAATTTGACCAAGTTGATTGCCCCCAACCTCCGGCCCATGGCTGTATAAGCGTGTGTAACGGCAGATATTCCGACGAATTTGCCACTGACGTAAAGCACAACGATCGGGATGCACGACAGAGAAACAGGAAGGAATGCCGAGGTGCAGCGACCCGATATCCGGCAAAATTTGGACTTGACTGAGATTGAAATAAACCAGAACCTAATCAAAGACTCAATTCAAAAGCTCCATCGTGTTACCACGGCATGCCCATTCCACAAGTCAATTCACCATTGATCAGAGCGGCAACGGATCTCCAGGGATCTCAGTTACTTTGTGTACGAGTTGGCCTTGTGGAAAAATGCTTCGCAATTACTGGAACGACGCACTGTCTAATCAAACTTGGAGCAGAAGCTGTCAATGTCAGTATTATAGAAAAAATGAGCGCGACGCATCGGTTGCTAGCAAAGTTGAAATCCATCAAAGCCAAACTTGAGCCGCCCCATGGGAATATTTCTCCAGTGCATTCCACCTGCCTCTTCCATGTCCTTACGCGACAGCCGTTTCGACTTGCTTTGCATCGGCCTCGGCGTCTAGAGCCGGAACTTTGTCCTTGGTCGTAGAGGTTGTAGAGAATTCCTCGGCTCGCGCATCGTACGCCTCGTTTTCTGGTCGCCATTCGCGAAGATCATCCTCGCAGTCATTAAGAACCTGGCGAGCCTGACTTCCCTCGGCGTAGGCAACACGCGCATCACCGGGTACAACCGGAGTGTCGTCGAGAAGGGAGAGAAGACGGCGGCCGTGCTTGGCAAGAATGATTTGCTTCTCTGCTCGCTCGATTGTGGCGAGGAATTCAGTGTCGTAAGCCTCCTTGAGCTTCTGGCGGGTCTGACAACAGGGTTAGCAGCTGCACGTGGTCGATGCTACCGTTGATTCGCTGTCATTGCTCACAATGTTGGTCAGTTGAGCTTCAGCGACCAGATTCTCCGCCTCAGCTCGGACAAGCTCCTGCTCCAAGACAACCAGTTTGGCACTCTCGGGCTCCTTCATCTTGAGCTTCGCAATTTCGTCGGCAATCTTGGCCTTGCCGTCACGGCTAGGCTGAACGCTCTTTTCCGTATTGCGAATAGATTTGAGGCGCCCGCGCGAGTCATCCAAGGCATGGGCGTACGTGTCCTCTTGTTCACCGATCTCACTCAGAATCACTCCAACCTTGTCGGAGATGTCGCTGATGGCATCATCACCAGTCTGCTCGCCCCACTCCGAGAGCTGGGTCGCAATGGCAACGCGCTCCCGTCCGGCTGCCTCATGGGAGTTAATGAGGTTGTTTTCAGCTTTGATGAGCTTGAAGAGCTTGCGCGATAGCTCCGGTTGAGTCTGTCCTCGAAGAGAGTTGAAGGAGAAGCTCGGCAGTTGGCCGCCATGGCTGCCTTTGTTGGATTTGCTGCCAGAGCGAATGGAGAGCGCGCGATTCCTGTTGGTTGAGGGGCTGTTAGATAGTGATTCGTTCTGTAAATGCCGCGTGTAAACGGGAAGCAGCTGCGAGAAAGAGTACGAATAAGAGCCGTCGAAGCTTGAACGAGACATGTTGAAGCAAAATGACCTATCGTCAAGCTCCAGGCCAATCCAGACTGAAACTTTTGGATCTTTTGGATCTTTTGAATCTCACAGAGAACACGCAGCAACGCTGGTTGGGAGGATTGGCGTCAACTTACATAGTAGCGGCTTCCCGAGTATCTTGGGCTTAACTTGCCGTGAGAGAGTAGTCGGTCAGGAAAGAAAAAAGACAACCTGACTGCTTATCCCTTCCTTCTTTGTCAGCTTCAGCTTTCAAAGCAAGCCAGACAAGAAATTCATCGTCTGAGGTTAAGGTGCTGCCAACCCAGCCTTTCTCTGTTTGAACAATGACCTGCACGTGCAATATATGTGCAGGATTTTGCTGCTTGCAAGGAGTTCGCGATAGCGATACGGGATGGGGTATCAAGGTCTGTTGCTGGAAAATATCTTGACAAATGGGCAGGGATTACGGTCGTCAAGGTCGACAGTTCCGAGCTCGAGGACGCGAAGAGGGAGGGGTGGAAAAAAGCTACCTACCTATCCAGGCAGGGCGGCGGAGCAGGTTTTTTAGAAAAACAATGCTTCTGGCGAAAGGAGACGTACAATGTAGGTCGCCAGGCAAACTTCTGTGCGCCTTACCCTTTTGTGCCAAAGTCCACGGAGAGACAATCTGACGGGGCCGCAGGCCACAGGGAACCACTGGCTGGCGCTGGGGCAGAAAGGGTTCTTTCTGGTGATGGTGACGCAATGCTCAATGATGTCATCACTACTACTGGGTGAGGTGGTGCAGGCGAGACCATTCCGCCCCGCCCTGCCCGCCTGGCCGCCCCAAGATGACGATTCAAACATTTTTCCAGGCCAACAGCCCCTTCTTCGTTGGCGTCTCCAATGTCTAAGCAGCTACAGGAACTGGCACGCTTTGTTTAAATGTTTCCCCGTAAATGCAGCTTGGCTGCCATGCATGCAGACCAGGCCGCTGGCGTAGCGGAAAAGCTGAAAAAAAAAGAAGGCCTCCAATCACGCATCTCTCTTTCCTCCCTGCCAAAATAAGCTTTATGCAAACTTCATCGCTATCTAGGAATAAACACACAATTCCAAGTCGTAGACGTTTTTGGTCCGGATCATCCCCCCTCCCAAAGTCTCGGGGGGGCCAAACAGCAGCCGAAACAGTAGCAAGCCATCGCACCCGCGTGATTCCAAAAATGCACCATCCCACCGCGGCCTTGATTCGTTCCCACATAACATTCCCGACGACACAGCGTTTTTGCCCCCCGGGCCATCCGACGAGGCACCTGTCTTGGTTCCCTCTTCATAGACAGCTTAGTAATATCTCTCCGAGGTGTACACGACAGCGCCTGGAGGTTCGGGTGCATAGTCACGGTGAGTATGATGCATGGCGCTCGTGTATTTCGCTCTCGGTGCATGATGATGATGGTGGTGGTGGTGGTGATGTCCGTGATGCCGTCGAGGAGGTATGATTTCTTCTCGGTAGTAATAGCTGGTTTTTGGCCGGCCAAATAAACCACCGAAACACATCTTTAAATTAGGTACCTTCCAAGAGGCACTTTGCGGGATGCTTCTGGTGGGGTTCAGAAAGAGGCAAGAACGCGACCAAGTCGCCAAGTCCGAGCTTTCGGGTATGAGATGGTGCTTCAACGTGGACAAAAGGTGGGCAGGGCAGATATTGCCCTCTTATATAGTGGGTTCCACGTATGTCAGCTTGCGCCGGTGGTGTAGGCAAAAGAAACCCTGCCAGGATCCTGGCGGGTAGGTTGATGATGGGTGCCTATGATCGGGGACGGCGCGCCGTGGAGCTCGTGGTGTGGCAGCCTCGTGTTCTTGGCACGGCTGAAATGAGGCGAGAGACCAATCATGGCCAACGGCAACCTGATTCTGTAGGCTGGACCAAAAAGGAGCACCGCGACTCTCGAGTCCAATAGCTGAAGGTGCTGGCGTCGTCCAAGAGACCCAACAGAGCTTCGAAGCTCTCCACCACGGTTAATGACAAAGAGACGCCTGCCTAGTCAAGGTTTGCTTGGCGGCTGGAAAGGTCAGTCACGTTTATGCAATGCCGCGCCACTCTCTATCAGCCATACCACAGGCACATGGGTAAAATGCCCACTGCTTGTCTACCTGCGACCTGCAACTTCTCATCATATTCATATCTCCGAGGAGCCCCTAATCATACAGTTTTCTTTCCCTCATTTTTTGGCAAATCCGACTTCCACCTTACCCACAACCCAGGCTGCAAAATACATGGCCATCATGCTTCCAAACACTACAGACGGCTTTCGTAGGACATCAAGGGGCGAAACGTCGTATGAGATAATAATGTCACGATCTCGGAACTCATCCACCAGGTTTTGTGCCTGGATCATCACTGAGGTGCGGCCCAAAGTGTCAAGATATGTTCTTTGCACATCGACAGTAACTCCAATAATAGATGAATCGGGCACTCCCGTGTAGTACTTGACATGACTGCTTCGTTTATTAGCTGTCGAATCGATGACGATGACAGGGGATCTTGTCTTGGAAGAAAATACTGACCGAGCGCCTTCAGGGAGAAGGACCCGAACATTGATGCGACCGTACTCGAGACCCTCGGCCTGTTTGGGACCCTCAAGGAAAGGAACCTTGAGAACATACGCTCCGTTGGCCGTCTTTCGAAGAAGATTGGCAGCGTCCGAGTTCCATCCAATGGTGAAGGGATAGTTCCACCCGCCAAAGAGGGGATAACGGGGTTTGAGTTCGAGCAGGGCCTCGCGCTTGTTGCTTCTGAACCTGGAGGTGGAAACATTGCCAATGATGTCGGTGAAGTAGGGATCAACACTGCCGACCTGCAGAGGCACCCGCAGCTCCTTCAGAGCACTTGAAACTGGGCGAAAGTAACTGGACTGTGCGAACTTGACTCGATCGAATGGAGCCGACAGGTTGGCCCCGAGGTTATGCAATGCATAACGCTCCTCAAAGGCGATGTTGCCGCCCCAGTGGCTGACTTCGATATCGCGGTCCAAGGTGGAAACATGGGTCACCGGCTTCGTGAATTCAAACCGCACCTGGGCAGGTGAGACAGCACCGGCAGGCTTCTCGCCGAATGGGCCGTACGTGAGCTTGGCGCCCTGTTTCTGAGGCATCTCTTCCTTGCCTTCGGTGACCTTGGTATAATCAGGGATCGACGAGGACGCGGCTTTGATCTCCGTCTTTTGCTTCAGAGTGGGGTAAGCCGACAATGCATACAGTGAAAAGTCGTAGACAAGAAATTGTTCGTCGTCTTGCTTAATGGCCGCTGGTAAAGGTCGGTAGGCTTTGAGGTAGTAGAAGGAGATGGCGAGTGTTTGTTGGCCGCCGGCTTTGAGCGGGACAGGAAGGCTGATTTGGTAGTATTGAATCTCGCTGCGAGCCACAATGTCAGACGCGTTTAGTTCCGTACTTGTCGAATATTTGCGAGGCCTCATACCTATTCGGATCATACTCAGTCGGTTCTGAGGTGAATGGGCCGGCGTTGGCATCTTTGCGATCCTTGACTTGAAGCCCCCCGACGCGGGCAATCTGATCGGATGTGAAGGGCAAATAATAGTCGCCTTGAGGTTCTTTTGATGTGTTTTCGATGAGGACATTGATCTGCTCTTTGACATAGTTCTTCTCCAAAGAAATTATGTGAACCAGATTGGCGTTCTTAAACACTTGGGGCGGCTTGAACAACGGCTGGCCTGTGTCTTTGGACGTCCCACCAGCAGCACCAGCAGCACCAGTAGCAGCAGCAGCAGCAATTGCACTGGATGCAGCGGCCAAAAAGGCCGATGCGAGCAAGACGGGCTGCATCTGTAATGAATGCAAGGTTCGGGCGCTGAATGACTTGCGCGCGCGTCCAGCGTTGCGGATCTGAAGCCCAAAAGAAGTCGGTGCTCGCAAACGCAGTCCAGCCCAGTCCAGGCCAAGCCAGGCCACGACTGCAGGATACGGACTACGTATTACGGACTACGTAGCCCATAAGCTCTGGCGGTGGGGGTTAGGTGGCTTGAACGCATGTCTGCGCGCCGTCAGAGGCCGGTTGGATTTGGCTGGGAATTCGTTGTTCCGGCTGCCGACGATAAATGAAATTTTGTGCCCTGTACGGAGTACTCTATGCCGAGCAACGACAATGCCATACCAGGTACCTACCTACCTGTGAGGTACTGTCAGAGCTGGCAGAGTTTCAGCTCCCGATAACACAGCCACTGCGAGCATGGAGTCGTGGAAAATGGGATCATTTGTCAAATTGTGATTTTCGAGGTCTCGACCCTGTGTGATGAGACCTGAGCTGGTCTCGTCGTTATTTAGGGCAATCCAGGAACTTTCGCTTGGAGACTGGCTGTGATGATGCCTGTTCCGTGTTTCACCTCGGCACCGCAGCCCATGCGCATTGCTGCATTGAGTACAGCGCGGAGCACGGAGTATTCCGTCGTACGTGATGACTTGACAGATTGCATACGATCAGACAGCATCGTCTTCACATTGTCGCCGCCCACCCAGCCTATCGGTGATGGGCCCGGCCCAACCTCGCCCGATGTACAAAGCGGCGGTGCGCGTGGTCTGTGGGTGCCACTACAAAATCCCATCCAGCCAGGTCATTCGAGAAGCTGTGGCTGCCCACTCAACCAATCCAAACAGCTGCCAAACCTCAACCAACTCACTTTCAACGGATATCCCTCTCCACCAACATCTGCCAATCTGGTCCAGTCCTCATCTTCACCACCTCCGGATTACTGTGAGGACACGTGCAAGCGACATTTGCATCCCAATATTCCGCATTCAACGCCATCTGCTGCCATTGAGATCGACTGCTCCTCAGCCCAGTCGACCCAAGCTCTTGCTCTAGCTACCCCTCCACCCCGCCTGCCTTCGTCGCGACTCGAAAATGGTCGGCCTCGGGCCTCGTCCGCCTCCTTCTAGGAAGGGTATGTAGAGCTGCTTTACCGTTTCTCGCATCTGCTCCTTCCACCCGAGCATGTTTCTCGCACTTGTGAGCGTCCAAAGGCTCGATTGACTGCCGAATCAAATGCGGATCTGAAGACTTCAGCGACCATTGTCACAGACCACGAGTTCCCAGAGACAAGCTTCCGACCTTGTAAAACAGGTTGAGGCGCTGTATATTCTCTTCTTTCTTTTTCTCTCCTCCTTTTCGCACTCCAGAAGAATCAACTTCCCAAGCAAAAACTCGCAAAGACACCTGGGCGTCACGTCAATGACCATAGCTAATGTACCGAGACCACAGGTTCCAAGACGGACTTTCCACAAGACTTGCTCAATGAAGTTCAGCGATTGGAGAAGCTGTTCACGGTCGACGCGCAGACGCTCAAGAAAATTACGAATCACTTCGTATCGGAGCTCGCAAAAGGTTTGCCGCCAGTTTAAACGTGGACGATTGCACCGACTAATCGAGCTTCCAGGTCTCAGCGTCGAAGGTGGAAGCATTGTAAGTTGAGCATGAGAAGTGTGCCATGCATGACAAGACACTTTCTGATAAGAAACTCAGCCCATGAACCCTACTTGGGTCATGTCCTTCCCTGATGGCCACGAGACTGGTACATTCCTTGCTCTCGATATGGGCGGCACCAATCTGCGAGTTTGTCAAATCACCTTGACCGATCAAAAGTCCGAGTTTGACATTCTTCAATCTAAATATCGCATGCCAGAGGAACTAAAGTCTGGCAACAACGACGAGCTTTGGGAGTACATTGCCGACTGTCTCCAGCAATTTGTTGAGACACATCACGGCGACTGCTCGAAACTTGATACCATTCCTCTTGGCTTTACATTTTCATTTCCCGCGACCCAGAACTATATCGATGAAGGAATCCTCCAGCGATGGACCAAGGGATTCGATATCCATGGTGTAGAAGGACAAAATGTTGTTCCCATGTTGAATTCTGCGCTCGAAAAAAAGGTAACGCTCTCAGTCCCCATCTGCTCACATCGTCTCTCATCTGCCAGTCCGTTGACAGTTGCACCACGTCTAGGGCGTCCCAATCCAAGTGACCGCCTTGATCAACGATACGACTGGAACTCTGATTGCCTCCGCCTATACTGATCCGAAAATGAAGATTGGATGTATCTTCGGCACCGGCTGCAATGCCGCGTACATGGAAGATATTGGCTCCATTCCCAAGCTGGCTCACATGAAGCTTGCGCCGGAGACGCCCATGGCCATCAACTGCGAATGGGGCGCCTTTGACAACGAGCACCACGTGCTGCCCAGGACTGATTTTGACAAGGTCATTGACAGAGACTCGCCACGCCCTGGCCAGCAGGCATTCGAGAAGATGATTGCCGGTCTCTATCTGGGCGAATTATTTCGACTTGTGATGATCGATCTTCACGACAATGGCGATCACGTATTTGCCGGTCAGGACATTTCCCTCCTCCGCAAGGCCTATTCCCTTGACTCATCTTTCCTTTCGGCCATTGAAGAGTACGTATCCGCCTATCTCTTATCTAGATTGGTTAGGAAGCCACTGTTCAAGGAATCTGACACTTTGAAGGGATCCTTTCGAGAATTTGCAAGAGACCTTTGACCTCTTCAACTCCAAGCTGCGCATTTCTTGCACAAGGCCAGAGCTTGAGCTGATCCGACGACTTGCTGAGCTAATTGGGACACGGGCTGCTCGCCTGTCTGCGTGTGGCGTCGCCGCTATCTGCAAGAAGAAGGACTACAAGTCATGTCACGTCGGTGCCGATGGCTCTGTTTTCAACAAGTACCCCCACTTCAAGGCTCGTGGGGCTGAGGCACTTCGGGAAATTCTCGACTGGCCAGCCAAGTCCAACCCTCGCGAAGAAGACCCGGTCGAGATCCTTGCTGCCGAGGACGGGAGCGGTGTTGGCGCGGCCCTGATTGCAGCCTTGACTTTGGACAGAGTCAGAGCGGGCAACGTTGCTGGTGTGCTCTATCCCGCCAACTTCAAATGATGGCGTCTTAGACGAGGCCTTTTTTTCGGTCCGAGAATAGAGGAGGACAAACATGAGGGTACGGAAGCGGCCCGCTCGCGGTCGCCATATATAAAGCTAAAGTCATAAAATAAAACCCTTTCTATAAGTAAATAAGGCAAGAAGCGCGCTAAATATGGTTCTTTGTTTTATGTTTTTAATATTAGCTAAATAAATTATAAACGTATCACACGATGCACAGGCTAGGTGGTGGCGATACGACGTGTATTCAGCCAAGACTAATACTTAGGGAGGAAGGTCCTTCCTTCCTCTTTTATGGAGTACCCACTTGAGGGTGAAGGCGGTATACTGTACTCGAAGTCCTCCCGATGCGCCGAGGATTACCCAACCACCAGGGTTTCTCATAGATAGAGTCAGCACGAACATTGCATGCCGATCTCGTGCCATATATTGCCGACACTTGTCATCCCATGAATGTGCACAGAGGTAGACGGTACTCTAATAATACGCACATATTAGCACTGCCAGTCTTGGGCTTGATCTATGCTGTCCCTGAAGCTTACTGTTTAACGTCCAGTACCGTCTGCGCACACCCTTCCATTCGCCTTTACGGTCCTCAGCCAAGAGTGCCATATCCACTTGAATCTCTTGCCAGTCGACGTCCAGGCCAGCATCGGCGGCATGCATCTCCACGACCTTGGTGTAGACATCGTAACACACTTGTCTATCCGCACCAAGACCGTTGAAGAAGCTGAATCTGCCATCTTGGTCCAACAAGCCCGGCACGTATTCTGTGAAGAAGAGCTTGAGCTGGGCGTAGTCCTCTCCGAAAGTATCAAAATAAACGGCGTCATAGACTTGTCCCTGCTCGAGTAGCTTCGGCACCACATCCTGCCACCTGCCGGCCCAGATCTTGTATGCTCCGTCTTGGGGCCCGGCCGATTCCCAAGACGAACCGAAACTGGATTCGGGTCTGGAAAGTCGGTTGAGCACCGAGGGGTGCGCCTCGACAATGTGGTGCTTCGAGGGGTTAGTTTCGGAGAAGATGCCGTCAATGATGCCCATTCCGAAGCCTATGTTGAGAATGCGCTTGCCGGTATGGGATCCGGGGAGGAGGGCTTCGACGGAACGGCGCATGATGTCGGTTTCCCACGACATCATGACGCCGTTGTGATCAGAGTCGAGGATTTTGGAGGCATCGTACGTGAGGGCGGACTGGAGATATTCTTCGCTCGTTACTGGTTTCTCGCCTGCGTCGGGGGGGAGGAAACGTGCCGGCTCTGCCGTAGGCTGGTGGTCGTTTGTCGCATCTGCCGGGTTGGCGTCACTGGCGCCATCATTCGCAGCAGCAGCAGCAGTGTCTTCTTCTTGTTCCTCGCCGTCCGAGCCCGTCGAGGAGAGCTGCTCGTACCCGTCCATGAGGGAGAAGAGAAGCTCAGCTCGGACACCGGCAGCAACACACATTTCGTAGAGTTCCTTCTGACCCAGACGAAGAGCTACACAGCCTGGCGTCTCATTGTTGTCGTCGACGTCGTTCCATATGGCGCCGGAGAAGAAGAGCTCCTGCAGCACGTCTTTGGCTTCCTGCTCGACACAGCCAGTTTCTTGGTCGCTGCTGCAGCTGGGATCGGGCTGGACTGGACCGCAGGATCGAACGGCCGAGTGAAGGGGAGTTTCACCAGTTTTTGGATCCTGCGCGTTGGCCTTCTCCCGACCACTGAGCAGCTTCTTCAGGGTGGTAAGGTCGTGAGCCCAGGCATGGTGTAAGATGTCGCGGGTGTCCGGAGGACAGTCTGGGGATATTCTCGCAGAAAGGGAGTCGTTGAAGGTAGCGGCGGCGGAGGTCATGGCTCGGCAGCTCGGCTTTTGCAGAATGACGCTGTCGGGATGAGTTGATGGGAATAGCTTCCAAAGGTACGAGAGTGCAAAAGTGCAAGCACTCTCTTCAACGCCCCACTGCCTGCCAGAAAAAATAAAATAAAAATAAAAATTCCCGATGGAGCTCCGAGGACGAACGGTGCCGCGATGGAGCCACAAGGGAGCCCCACTGGGCCATCAACGGCAGTCGATGAGGGGTCAGGAGAATTGACAGACTGAAGTGAAAGGCGGCATCGAAGGCATGTCGATTATTTGTTAATTCTTCCTTTTCAAGGATGGAAGACGTGGCGTTGAAGGGTGTCTCAGACGCGGCAGCTAAGCCGGTAATCGCACGTTGGGACGACGCCATGTTTGATTCGCCGGTAACTAGCTGAGATCTAAGGCAAGCCAGAAAAAGAAAAACAAGAGACGGCAAGGTTGCATTTGGTGTCGCAGCTTTATTCTCTCATCTAGTAGAGCTGACAGCGACGCTGCAACTACCTACGTAGGCGCCTCGTACGTTGTGCATTTCGCCGCCCAGTCTCCCCGTTCCCCATTCCGTTCTTCCTCACATCCCGCAACAATAATTGGGACGTGATTCGAACACGGGCTTCTTTGGTCCTGACACTCTCGCTGCGCCTGCTCGTCCCTCCGCTGCATTCAAGCCCGCCGCATTCAAGAAAACAGCAGTCACATCCAGGCGCTCCTTGCGCGCCTACGCTGCTGATTGCTGTTAGGCAGGCCTTGGAAGCGCACGACTGCACTCGCCGCCACTGGACGAGGCCCGATTTCGACGCACCTGTCATGAAATTCGGCGAGCAGCTACGGTCGAGCGTCATCCGCGAGTATCAATGGTACTACATCGACTACAACGGCCTCAAGGCTGAGCTGAAGCTCGCCAGCGGCCCGCCCAGATCTGATGATGGCGAGGCGGGCAACGAATGGACCGAGGAGGATGAGATTCGCTTCGTGGACAAGCTCGAGCTCGAGTTGGACAAGGTGCACACCAAGCAGCAGGTCAAGGCCATGGAGATTTCCAGACGCATCGCCGTGAGCGACCACGAGGTCAAGGATGTCGTCAATCGACTGAACGAGCGAGGCCTGGGCAAAGACGGGCCCAGCGAGGAAGAGTTCATCCTCTTGGAGGAGGATCTGAGCGACATCATTGCCGACGTCCACGACCTGGCCAAGTTTGTGCAGCTCAACTACACAGGCTTCTACAAGATTATCAAGAAGCATGACGTGAGTCCTGCACACCAGAACCAACACCAGAACCAACACCAGAACCAGAACCAGAACCAGACCCGATCATGGTACATGATTTGCCCGTCCGTCCGTCGGCACAATTTGACTGACTGACTTGACTGACGGCAGAAAATGACGGGCTGGCATCTTCGTCCCGTCTTCGATACACGCCTCAAGGCGAAGCCATTCTATAAGGAGAACTACGACGCGTCCCTCATCAAGCTGTCAACCCTCTTCGACCTCGTCCGGACTCGTGGCAACCCCGTCAAGGGCGACAGCGCCGCTGGAGGGGGCCAAGCAAGCTTCGTGCGGCAAACGACCAAGTACTGGGTGCA
This sequence comes from Hypocrella siamensis, assembly GCA_000731825.1. Taxonomy (NCBI): domain Eukaryota; kingdom Fungi; phylum Ascomycota; class Sordariomycetes; order Hypocreales; family Clavicipitaceae; genus Hypocrella; species Hypocrella siamensis. The sequence continues at coordinate 45,524 of JMQE01001445.1, read as the reverse complement.
CCCGGACAACGTCACGGAACTGAAGCTGGTCATACTCAAGCACTTGCCCGTCCTCGTCTTCAACGCCAGCAAACAGTTTGAGCAGCAAGACTCGGCCATCACATCCATCTACTACGACAACCCCGACAGGTGGGATCTGTACGAGGGCCGCTTGAAGAAGACAGAAGGAGCCGAGGCCATTCGACTGCGATGGTATGGAGGCATGCAGAACGAGACCATTTTCGTCGAGCGCAAAACCCATCGGGAGGACTGGACGGGCGAGAAGTCGGTCAAGGCACGCTTCCCCATCAAGGAGAAGAATGTCAATGCCTACATGCGCGGCGAGCTGCTCCCGGCCGCCGTGTTCGACAAGGCACGCAAGGAGGGCAAGAAGTCGGAAAAGGCCATCGCCGAGGACGAGCACCTGGCGGCCGAGATTCAGTACTCGGTCCTGAAGAAAGGCTACAAGCCCGTCTGCCGCTCATTCTACAACCGGACCGCCTTCCAGCTTCCCGCAGACGCACGAGTCCGAATCTCCCTGGACACGGAGCTGACCATGGTTCGCGAGGACAACTTGGACGGCCGACGCCGCAGCGGCGACAACTGGAGGCGCATGGACATTGGCATCGACTGGCCCTTCTCGCAGCTGCCTCCGGAGGACGTCGTGCGCTTCCCGTACGCCGTGCTCGAGGTGAAGCTCCAGACCCAGATGGGACAAGAACCTCCCGAATGGGTTCGCCAGCTCATCTCCTCTCACCTGGTCGAGTCGGTGCCCAAGTTCTCCAAGTTCATCCACGGGACGGCTTGTCTGTTCCCCGATCGAATCAATCTTCTGCCCTTCTGGATGCCCCAGATGGACGTGGACATCCGCAAGCCGCCCTCGCACGACTTTGGCATCCGTCGTCCTGGTCTCTCGAGCACGGCGGATACCTCCGACGACGAGGACGACGAGGACGACGAGGATCTCGACTCTGACGATGAGCAGGCGACTCGACGCTACGCCCCTGCGGCCAGCACGTCCAACGGCCAATCCGGCTCACAGCTGCTGGGCGGAAGAGCAAGCGACGCAGAAGGTCAGGTGCTGGACCAGCCGGCGAGCGACCAAGATTTCCCAATCTACGACTCCGACGACGAGTACGACGCCAACTACGCTCTCGAGGACGCCCGGCGGATCGGAGGATGGCACTACTTGTTGGTTCTCGTCGCTGCCAGGACGCGAGCGGCTCGCGACGGTCTCCTCGGCGCGCTGAAGCACCTCGTGCCCGTCCCCCAGAGCACCGCCTTCCCCCGCAGCGACAGGCTTCAGATGCTTTTCGGCTCGGGTGTCATTCAGCAAAAGAAGTTCAAGGCACCTCCCGGCAAGAAGATTTATGTCCCTGTCCGCGTCGAGCCCAAAGTCTACTTTGCTGCTGAACGAACATTTCTCGGATGGGTAAGTTGATCCCCCACCCCCGGGTATTTCTTTTCTTGTCATGGCGTTGGCGTAAAAAAAAAAAAAAAAGAAAAGAAAAGAAGAAGAGACTCTGACATCATCTCCTCATCAGCTCGAATACTCCATCTACATTGGCACCATTGCCATGACGCTCCTCAACTTTGGCGACCACCCGACTCCCACGTCTTTTTGGATCGCCGGCATCTTCACCTTGCTGGCCATTCTGAGCCTCGGCTACTCCCTCGGCATCTATCTCTATCGCAGCAAGGCCATCCGCAGCCGCAAGACGGCTCGCTTCTATGACAAGTGGGGGCCCAGCGTGCTCTGCGTCTCCCTCTTCATTGCCGTGGCGCTCAACTTTGCCTTTGAGGGGAGCGCGAGGAACGTCTGGTGAGGGCATGTCTTGGGAGTATGATGCTGGCGGGCAGGATAGAACTTGTCAGCACTTCGGCCCTTGGCACCGTACATGGGGGTTTTTTTTTTATTCCTATTCTTCTCGTTTAGTGCTTCAACTCGGATTCAGCCAATTGATGTACAGCCAACCTTTGTTCTCTTGTTACGGTGCAATTTCTCCCATAATTCGCGTACTATACTCCCGTTATCCTTTTCTTTCCAAGGTCCGTAATGTTACATGGCCTCCCTTGGTGAAACTGCGGATACATTCTTTGGGAGACGGGGGATATCAGATGGAAAGGCCTTCAATTCAAAAAGGATCTGTACAAGATGGGAAAAGCTGCTGAATCTCGCCGAGAGAGAGAGAGAGAGAGAGAGAGAGAGAATATTGCGCCAGCATGCATCAAGAGACAAATAAACTCCCCACCCGATGCCAGAGAACATACCAACCACATGATTTACTCGTTATTAGCCATCTACAGTCATGAAACAATGAAAATAAATGAAAGTTAAAAAAAATAAAAGGACGAGTTGATCTCGAGCTCTTACAACCTTTTTGGCAGTAGTAGGGCAAAAAAAAAGGGGGGGGCATCGAGATTGCTCTAGGCGACGGCAACCACCCTCCTGACCGTCTTGCGCGCGCCGTCTCCATGAATTGAGACGAGATTCTCCGTCTCGAGCGACCGCATCACCTCGTTCAGCTCGGCCGTCTCAATGGGTATGCTCGCCGCGTCCGCCAGCCGCCTGGCCACCTCGCTCCAGCGCACGCTGTTGCCGCCGGCCGTCAGGTCGTCGAGCAGCCTCAGCACGGCATCCCTCAGGTCGGTGCGGCGCTTGCGGTCCGCGGCGCTGGTCCCCTCGGTCAGGAGGCTCATGTCGATGCGGCCCTGGGAGTCGGTGGCGGCCGTCTTGAGGGCGCTCTGGATCAGGCGGTTGGCCTCGCGGACGTCGTCCCTCGTGACGGTGTCAGACAGCCTCATCTTGGCGTGGGCCTCGGAGAGGCGGATCATGCTCTCGAGCTGCCTGGTCGTGGCCGTGATTCGCTTCTCGGCGGCGCGCACGTCTTGGCCCAGGGCTCGCATGGCGATGTAGCAGCTGACGAGCTCCTCGCCGGCCTCACGTGAGATCTTGGGCTGGATCTGGGACCGGGCATACGAGATGTACGACGTGAGGAATTCGACGGGCAGGACGTCGTGGCTCGAGGCAGCAGAGTGCGGCTTGTCCTCGAGGTAGAGCGAGAGGAGGTGCTTGGCCATGCGCTTGTCCGTCTTCTCGTCGACGCGGTCGAGAATTAGGTAGACCAGGTCGAAGCGGGACAGCAGCGTGGGCGGGAGGTCAATGTTCTGGGGCACCGAGAGGTCCGGGTTGTACCGGCTGCCGATGGGGTTGGCAGAGGCCAGGATGCTGGTTCGGGCGTTGAGCGTCGTGATGATGCCGGCCTTGGCCACCGACACCGTCTGCTGCTCCATGACCTCGTGCAGGACCGAACGCGTGGCGTCTGACATCTTGTCGAACTCGTCGATGCAGCACACACCGCCGTCGGACAGGACCAAGGCGCCAGACTCGAGAACAAGCTGCTTGGTCTCGGGGTCGCGCGTCACATACGCCGTGAGGCCGACCGCCGACGACCCCTTACCGCTGGTGTAGATGCCACGCGGAGCAATCTTGTGGACGTACGAGAGGATCTGAGACTTGGCCGTCGACGGGTCGCCGCAGAGCAACACGTTGATGTCGCCTCTGTACTTGGGGCTGCCACCCTTTTGAAACGTCTTGTTGGCGCCGCCAAACAGCTGCAACAGGATGCCCTTCTTGACGTCATCCATCTCGTAGATTGACGGGGCGAGCGACCTCGCGAGGAGGTCGTAAATGTCATGACGGGCCGCCGTCTCTCGGATCTTGGCCTCCTCTTCGGGTGTGATGACGCGCGTCTCCTGCAGGTCGTTGCCGCCGTTGTCTGCCTCCTCCTCGCCGGCGATTCCCAGCGTGGTGGGATCGGCACCCATGCGCTTCTTGTCGACCTTTTGGATGTGGAGAACATCCACGTACGTTTTGTAGACGCTCTTGATGGCTCGCTGACGTGGATTGACACGCACGGGGCTGACGCGGAAGATGCCCGTCAGCTCAACTCGGTCACCTGCCTTGCAGAAATCCACCAGTTCGTTGTAGACACAGACGGAGACGGAGTGAGGCGTCTGGCCTGCCGGGACGGCATCCGGAGTCTCCTGCAGCTTGATGACCTGCTTGTCCTCAAAGGAGCATCGATTGTGAACAATCTGCATTGAGTTCTTTGAGTCGCAAATCGGGCGAGGACACTCTGTGGGCTCGCGAATCTTGCCTCGGTCGAGGCCGACATTGACAGAGTGGTTGCAGACGTTGCAGCGGAAGAAGGCGTCCTTCATGTCCGGAATGACTGGCGTCGTTCGAATGACAAGGCCCTTGATGCATATCAAGCGATCCATGTCTTTACCGACATTTTCTCGTCAGCCACCAGGTAACTCTGGAAAGTAATAGCATTGGGGAGGGTGGGGTCGTGATGAACCTACCGGATGGGTTGAGATCTCTCAGATTAGTTGTTTTGTCCAGGCCAAAAGGGCGGACGACGTAGATGGTCTCCGATACCTGGTCCTCGAGCGACGATTGCTCATGAGGGGCACGGGGCGTCGTCGCCTCATCAGGTCGATCGGAGCTAGGGAGGACAGGCTCGGAGCTCTGCGTGCTGTTCTGGGTATCATGCTGACCAGCGCTGCTCTGCGAAGGCCGGTTTCTGCCGGATTCGGCGGCGGCCAGCTCCACCATCAAGTCATGAACAGACTGATCCATGACGGGAACGATTTCCTGAGGATACGCTTGGATCTGGTGCCACAGCTTTCGTGTCGGGGGATAGAGGTTGAGGTCTGAGACGTCAAGATACAGTCTGGTGGTGCCAAGGAGCAGCATGTTTTCCAGGGCTTCCCAGTACGGCTTGGAGTCCGTATGCGGTGTTTCTCGTATCTCATCATCCGTGAAGCCATCGCGGTACAGTCTGTACTTATGAGTGAAGTTTCGCAAGAAGTCCTTGAAGGAGGCAAAGGTGTCGTCGATGGACACAGTGGTGCCCCAGATGAGACTCTGGCCCTGGCCTCCCAAGTGATCGGCCTCAGACGTATTGGGGTCTCTGTTGGCAAAAGACGGCGCATCCGAGCCGGGCGTCTGGCCCTCCTGGACAACGCGGCCAGCGTCGTCCAGGATAATGCGGCGGGTGGCACGCGGAGTTCGCAAAGCGTCCGAATTGATGTCGCCACGCCTGTGAGGAGCAGAAGTCCCACGATCTGATCTGATGAAGAGACCACTGCTTTCGCTTCGCAACTCTGAGCGCTGGCCGAGTGAACGGCCAGGGCTGGAGCTCGGTTCGTAGCGGATGGGTGAGGATTCTGGTCCAGTGATGAGCAAGACGCTTTCTGCCGTCGTTCAGACATGGGTCCCGTAGGCTACGTCGACTCACCTCCTGCGAGAGTTCCGCTCGCTCTTGGCGTTCTCTGGGGATCGGGAAGCGGCGTCTGCGACTCTGTCATGGGTCGCAAAGGGGAGCTTGGCGTTGGTACTGCATGGCCGTTTGTGCTCTGGCTATCGGTCATGTGCCTTAACGGGGACGAAATGTTCCCAGTAGCGCCGCTGTCCTGTTCCTGGTCCTGTCCGGCGGGCGCAGGAGAAGATGACTGGAAAAACAGCGGGCTAGAGGCCGCGAGCTGCGAAGCCGGACCGCGAGGCGTTCCGACCTCAGACTGACGAGCAGACCGACGCGGCGTGGCAGACTGAGAGCTACGCTGCCGACGATTCGAAGGCGACGACATGATAAGGGTTGTGAATGCGGTGATCTCCGGACACAAGGACAGATTTAACGGTACCGGATTCGTCTGTGTTGGACAGAAAAGATGGCGTGATGGCGTCTTCTGAGAGGCCAAGGCAGTGAACAAATTTACGCCACAGACCAAGAGACGCGGATCGCGTAAAGTGGTCGCCAAGGTCGTGTCAAGATCGCGTTACCTAGCACTCTTGCCTCGAAACAGTTTAGCGGATTCTTCCGGTTAAAGTACGGAATTGGCAAGGACCCCTGCCGAATCCATGCGCCCGCCGTCTTTCTAATTTGGTTTGCGGCAGCACAGCACCCACCCTATACACGTTTTCATACACCGGGCAACTCTGTGCGCAGGTACCTCCCTGCCAGGCAAGCAGCCCCATTAATTGAATGTACAACAGTGGGTTTACTTCCTAGGTACCTCCATATAGATGCCAAGTCGCTCCAAAAAATCGACGACACCACTCGCCCATCCCACGGCCACAACCACCAGCAAAACAAGAATCACCAATAAGAAGAACCGCCGCCATGTCGCCCGGCATGTCCCTCTTCTCGGTCCAGGCCGTCCTCATCCTCGGTGCAGAGGACGGCGCGAGAATCCTGGCCAAGTACTACACGGCCCCTCATACCACCACGACAGGTAAAAGAAAGCGAGCCAGATTCACGCAGACACAGTTCATGACAAGACGATTACTAACTGTGGCTACAACTTGCCAAGGCGGCGCGACGACGACGACATCGAGCAATCCCTACCCGGACGTCAAGGCCCAAAAAGCCTTTGAAAAGGGCCTGATTGAAAAGACGGCCAAGCAGACGGGCGACATCATTCTGTACGACAACAGAATTGTCCTGTACAAGCTCGAGTCCGACGTCATGATCTATATTGTCGGCAGTCTTGAGGAGAACGAGGTCTTGCTGTACAATGCCGTTCTTGCCATTAGGGACTCACTACACCTCGTCTTCAAGTACGTTCCCCCCCCCCTCCTCCGCTGATCTGGCCTCGCGCGAACTGTGTTTGGTAACCTTTTTTCCCTCCTCTTCCCTCGGCGCCAGGCAATCCGTTGACAAGCGCACCATCATTGAAAACTACGACCTCGTATCCCTCGCCATTGACGAAATCGTCGACGACGGCATCATTCTCGAGACGGACCCCACCATCATCGTTCAGCGCGTCAGCAGAGCGCCGACGCAAGACGTGCCCATCGGCCGGATCGACCTAAGTGAACAGGGCGTCAACAATCTCGCGCAGCTGGGCAAGTCAAAATTGGCAGACTGGTTACGGCAGGGTCTGTGATGGTTCCTTTTCTTGGCTGGCTGGTATATACAATGGCGAGTTTGGGGAATTTTTCAAAACGCATCACGGACGGGAGTCGGGAGGGGGGAAAGGGAGGTTCGCTCAATTGGCACACATGGTAATTTGCTGAATACAAAGGCAAAAATCGGGACGTTGTGAAACGCCTTCCTTGCCCAAGGGCCGGCAAGGATGGACGAGAGACGACTCTGACGAAAAGGGGGGAACGATGGATGGATGGCATGGCTCCATCAGGCCTAAAGAAAGACCTAGATACCAAGGTAAAATGCGTCGAAAGCTTGTAGTCTACCTGAAGCTGGTATCATGACCTAATTTCCGATGCGGCCTTGCGGAGGCGATTCATGACGGCAGCCGCAATGTCCGACTCCTCGTCGTCAATCCCTTCTACAAATATGACGTCGACGCCCCGTCTGTCCAGTTCGCGCAGCGCCGAGAATAGCCCCTGAGCAATGTCTCTCGGGTCCTCACCCAGGTCCATGTCGAAGACGTCGCTGACAGTCTCGTCGTCGTGCTGGTTCCTCAATTCGCCCGGGTACGTGGCCGAGGACGTCCAGGCCTGCTCGTCGTGCTGTCTGCCGACGAGATGCAAGTTGCGGCATCGCAGACCTGCGGCAGGCTTCTTCCACCTCTTTGTACGAATGACGCCCACCGATGTCCGCGACGCCTGCTCCGTCGATTGCGCATTTCCTCCGTTAATGGCTGTCTTTGTCGTTGTCGCTGCTGCTTTCGTGTCGGCTGCGAGCAGTCCGTCCGTGCCGCCTGCATGCCCAGACTCGTACAGAACCACCTTGGCCTTGGGGCTGTAGTGCTTGTATTTCATGCCCGGCGCTCGAGGGGCAGCCTTGTTCTCCTCGCTGTGGTCCTTGTATGCCTTGACGACGTCTTCCCAGCCAGGACAGCTCCTCAGTTCCTCCATGCCGATCCCTCCCGGCCGCAACACCACGGGCGGGTCGCACAAGCCGTCCACGACGGTGCTCTCCACGCCGACCCTGCACGAGCCCCCGTCGAGAATCTGCTCGATCTTCCCGTCCAGGTCATCCTTGACATGCTGCGCCGTGGTCGGCGAGGGCTTGGTCGACGCGTTGGCCGAGGGGCCCGCCAGCGGCGCGCCGACAAGCTTGATGAGTGTCAGGGCCAGGGGCGATGATGGCATCCGCGCGCCAAAAGTCCCCAGACCGGCCGTGACCTCGGGCGCCAGCCTAGAGGGATTCGGGTTCGGCAGCAGAATCGTCAGAGGGCCCGGCCAGAACCTCTCAATCAGAGGCCTGTACCTCGCCGGTATCACCTCGTCCTGGCCGTCGCCGCCCTCGGAGCCCAGCAGGCCCCGGAGCATGTGCAAGTCGGCCACATGCACGATCAGAGGGTTGTCCGAGGGCCGGCCTTTTGCTGCGTAGATTCCCTTGACGGAGCCGCTTCTCGTGGCGTCTGCACCCAGCCCATACACCGTTTCCGTAGGGAAAGCGACAGGGATGTCTTTGCTCCTCAGATAGTCGGCCGCCGCCTTGAGTGTGGTGACCGCATCGTGTGCTTCAGGTCGAACATGCCATTCATCTAATCTGTCAAATGCGCTCTTAGTCTCGTCAAAGTATCCCAGGTCCCCCGTCACGGGAACTGGGATCACTCGCGTCCTCATGGTGAATGCCGTTGGTGAGGTGAGAGAAACATGAGTCAAGGGTCGAAGAAACGTCGACATGAGTCACTTGACAGACGCTGTTGCTGCTGACGATGGCTTGAGCCAGCTTGAAGACCAGGGGATCAAACCAGTCAGAATAATGCTTCTTCAACATACAACTGCATCCACTGCACTTCCTCCACCGAATAGTGTGAGAGCCGAGATTATTTGACCATCACTTCAAAACGCTGACGTTGTTGCATTGTTTCGAACTTTTATGATGGAGTGTCGCGGCTCACTTTTTCCCTCCAACTTTTGAGAAAAAAAAAAGGGTCCCAAGCACTTTCACTCACTCGAAAGACATGCGACCAACAAAGCTTGCGTTAGAGAGACGGCAACTACTCAGTAACTCATTATAAGTTCCGTGGCTAAAGACCAGAAAAACACAATTTGTTAATAGACAATGCCAGGGAACGTGAGAAAAAATAAAGAAAATTACATGAACCCGCAAAAACATGGACTCGCCGGGAATTGAACCCGGGACCATTCATAGGCAACTATACTCAAAGACAGGCGGGACCCGACTTTTACAGGTGCGAAACGAAGATCATACCCCTAGACCACAAGCCCAAGCTAGATGCTTCAATTGGTCTTATTACTATATATGATTCTACAATAACCCGTCACACTTTGTAGCGCACGCCTTTCCGGACAATCATTTGAAGCCAAGCCAAGTTTCAACTCGACACAATCATGCGGTTGAGGCACTCCTCTGCAAATACCCGGAGCTTCCCCTCCTTGCTGCACATGGTGCCCACTGGACTGCGCTTCCTCTATTGGCAATCAAAGATGACGACCAAATAGGCTACAACGCTGAACAATGTGTGAGCGAGGCAGGCTATTGTTTTTTTTGGGGTGTCTTGACGCAGCAACCTTGCCCTTTACCGGTGTAATGTATTCTACAGATTGCCGCGGATGCTGGCGCTCGTACATTTGCCACCTATGCCCTCACGAGTCCCCTCGCCCTCCTCCTCTCTTCCTCTGTCAGCACCCAGTCGATGCCATCCTCGCCCTCGTTCGCGAGCTCTTCCCACTCATCCTCCTCCATGTTGGCAACCATGAGCAGCTGAAGGACTTTTCCAAACGTCTCTCTGACCGTAAAGCCTCCCCTCGAAACAATGTTGACAATGGCCGTAAAGTCCCTCTCCATGCAGACAGCGCCAAACGGACTGGTCTGGCCGGCGTTGTTCAGTATCCTCTTTTCCAGTATCTTGGATAGGTGCCGAGCCGTCGTTTCCAGAAGTGTGCCGAACGTGCCGGGCGTCATGATCCTTGAAATTGGCTTCATCAATTGATCCCACCCGTGTTCGAATCGTCGACGGAACTGGTCCAAGACATATTCCTCGCTTTCTTCATTCTCCTGTGCAATCTCGCTCACGTCTTCCTCGCTCAGTGAGTAATCGGCATCGCGGAACGCCTCATTGAGAACAGGCCTCAGGCGGAGCTTGATCACCTGGGTGAAAAGTACCTGGATGCCTTCATTCATGAGCTCAGTCGACTTGCTGATGAAGCCAGTCTCCATGTTGTGCAATGCATGGGCCACAAAGGCCACGTCTTTTTCAAACGGGAAGGAGACTTTCAGCGGCTCCTGGAGGGTGATGCCATTTGCTGGTCCCTCCTCCGAATTGGTGATCCGGCTGCCAATGATCCTGCCAAGGTATTGGTTGGACATGTCCAGACTGTTGATGAGGACAATAAACTGTATGATTTTATCAGCCGATGGCAATCCTTCGTGCGAGATCGGTTTAGGATACGACTCGTCCCTCATCTTGCGCTGGATCATGCCAATGAAGTCGGAGCTTAGAATGCGGCTGATTGTTGGCACGACGGAGGAAATGACGTCGCGCTGCGAGGTGGATATGGACTTGTGAATGACGTTGTTGACAATGTACATGACATCGTCTACAGCCATGATGATGTAGGGCGGGTTGCCCTCGATGGACTTGTTCAGGCTCAAAGACAGGCCGCTCGGATACTCATCCAACTGAAAAGCCTTCTCTACGGATCTGCGGAAGAAGAAGGTTGTCATGACATTGTACGGAGTTATGAGCGTGCTGGATACCTTGCGATACAAGTTTGACTTGATCAAAAGCTCAGGCAAAACTAAGTGAGGATCAACCTCAGTTGCGTCCTTTGGAAGAAGCGAGTTAGTTATTGCATTCGGGCTTGGCCTTCCTCGCAGACAACGGCGTCTCTGACCGGAAACAGGGGCGAGGGTTGTTTGGACCTACCATGCATTTGCCAGACAGGAACCGCGTGTATAGAGACCATCTGCCAAGCATCACGGCCATCTCGGTAAGCAGTCCGTCGACTTCCTTCATGTTGACTCCCTCGTCCTCGCTTGAGCGCGAGTGATTTGCGCCGCCCATCGAAGGCGAGCTGACGCGCGGCGTGCCGCCTTTCGGAGCTTGCGGCAGAAAGCTCTGGACAAGAAAGGAAAAGGGATAGCTTTTGACGTCGGTGATTTTTCTGCCAATCTCCCTCTCGTCGCTCCACGTGTCCAGAATGATGCCGCCTTGCACATCGGCCTCCATTTGGAGCCGCTCAATCACACGAACCATCTTGCCAGCCCCGTAATGACGCTCGACAAGACCTCCATGGCTCTCGATGATTTGTGCAATGTGCTCAAACAGCTTTGTCAACGCGTTGGCATGAAAGAAGCCTTCTTTCTTGGGCTGGCCGCCTGCGGCACTGTCCTTGAGAGTGGCGCGGGCTGTTCCCGCCACTCCCTGACAGACGTATCGTCCATAAATGTCCAGTCCAACTTCGGTCCTTCCGATTAATGGAAACAGCTTGAAGAATCGGGTAATCTTGGTGCCGTCGCCGTCAGAAGCGGCCTTTTCGAACTCGCGGAGAAAAAGACCACACAATGACTCTCGAGCCGTTTCCAGCGTTACCCATGGAGGATCAGGCACTTCGACGCTGGGGACTATGCTCGCGGCGAATGCCCCCTTGGCAATCTCCTCTGGGACTCTGCTCGCCCGGGACAAGTATCCAGCGGCGGCTTCCCAGTCTTGCGGGGCGCCCATGGAACCGACGACGCCATTGACACACGCTTTGAGCTCGGCGACCTGCTCAACCACACCCAGAGTATCCTCCACCCGACTCTTTTCCAGATCCAGTTCCTTGACCCTGCTACTGAGCCTGCCCGCAGTCTCGGCCGCCGAAGAGAGCTTGTCGTTGCTGATGGACCTTGTGGCTACGACCTGGGCGCCGAGTCCGGCACGCAAGAGATCTAATCGGCCGAGATCTCGAGACAGGTCGGCTTGCGAAGCAATGAGTGAGTCGAGCCGAGCTGTCACGGCGGATTCCCGTTCATGCAGTGCTGCCAGTGCGGCTTGCAGGTCTGCGACATTGGAGGCACCACCGAGGTTTGCGGTCGTCGCAGCCTTTGCAGTCTTGCCATCGCCGCCGCCGCTTTTGCGACGGGTACCGCCATTTGGAAGTGCTGACATTGGCGACGCGACGGTGCGGCCGGGAGGCGCATAGCTTTCGACTCGACGTGTTGTTGTGCAGCTCTGAGCTTGCGTGGTGTAATGGCGGGTGGACCCACGATAATTGGCCAGTCAGATTTCGACGCAAGCATCTGCTTAGTAGTAGGTACGTACAGTGGTGCAGTACGTACCTACTGTAGCACAAGTCTACAAGCCCAACATGGCTCCGCTCCATGAGTACGAGGACCCAAGCAAACATGTGTGTGTGCGTGTGTGCTGTAGGTAGTCTCAAGCTCAGAAGCAAGAATGACCCCGAATTGTGAGACCAGGACCAGAGGCTGTCAGATCAGCACTTTTTTCTATTTTGCAGCCCATGATCCGACATGCCCCCTCAGGCACATCATACGCCCCGGCCAAACCCCTCGCGCTGCAAACTTCTATGCCATGCTCAGACACCCATGCATGTACTGCAGGTAGGGTATATCACGAACCCTATTCCGCCAGCACAGCTTCAAGGAACGACCATCCTGACCATCAATATCTCGCGGAACTAGGCGGCTTGGCTGTATCCGTTGCCCAGATGCCGCTTCCCGTACTTGAGGTACTTTCGTAGCTCGTCGGCCCAAAAGACCGAGCTACACAGAACTACAAGTCTCAAGAGATCGCCTAGCCCAATTGCCTCGGTCTGGAAAACTTCCTGGAGCCAGGGCATGTATATGACTAACAGCTGACAGACCACACTCAAAGAAACTGCCCAATTGAATAAATGGTTGGCCAGGAGGCCGATTTCTCCTTTGAAGATGGACTTGGATTCAGATCGGCAGCTCAGAGCGTTGAACATGTCGAAGAAGACAAAGCAGGTGAATGTCATGGTTGTGTCTCGTCGTGTCACTTCACCGTCCGCCAGCATTTCATGGCTATAGACGACCATTGTGCCAACCATGATGATGGCGGCTGATGTCAAAACACGTACAAGAACAGCTCTGGTTAGCACAGCGTCGTTCCGTCGGCGCGGGGGACGGCTCATCACGTCAGGATCGACTCTCTCCACGCCCAGTGACTGCGCGGGAGGACCGTCCATGATGATGTCTGTGTCACGACAACAGTCAGCAATGATTCGCACGCCTGGGGCAGAAGCATACAGCAAGGTACACCTACTGATCCAGAGGATTTGCATGGCGTTCAGAGGTGTCTTGAAGCCAAAGAATGTGCACAGGAGCACCAGTGACAAGCTAGCGGCGCTGGTGCTGAGCTGAAATGTGAGAAAGTTTTGAATATTGTTGAAAATGCCTTTGCCTTCTTCGATGGCCCGGAGTATGGTAGAGAAATCATCGTCCGTCAGTATCATATCTGCGGCTTCTTTGGCAACATCAGTGCCGTGACGGCCCATTGATATTCCAATGTCCGCCCTCTTCAACGCAGGAGCATCGTTGACGCCATCTCCAGTCATGGCAACGATGTCGCCGCGAGACTGCAGCGCTCGAATGATCTTCATCTTGTGGTCTGGGTTTGTTCTGGCAAAGATTGTCGTGTTTTGCATCGCTTGGGAGAGATCCTCTTCTGACATGTCGTCGACCTCGTCGCCGCGGAGGACAGGGCGCACGGTGCCTTGGCTGGTCGAGTGCTCGCTGGCCACGGCGATGTTCATTCCCAGCTGCTTGCCGATGGCGACGGCAGTGGTCTCGGCATCACCTGTGATCATGATAACCTTGACGCCGCCTCGCATGAGCCTCCGAATCGAACGGCTGACTCCGGGACGTGGCGGGTCGCTCATGCCGACCAGACCGGCAAAAGTCAAGTCTTTGTAGGCATCTTCGTTCGCTTGAGATGGGCCATCGCCGCTGTTCTCAGGCCCTGGCGTCTTTGTACGGCCTCCCCCTGGCCCAGCCCGGCCTCGCAGAGGCTTGGCGACTGCACCGCTAGCAAATGCAAGGACTCGAAGCCCCTGGCTAGCCATGGCGTCGGCCGCGTCCATGGCCTCCTGACGCCGGCTCGAGTCTAGCACGATTTCTCTGCCATCCTGGTCGAGATAGGTGCTACACGCGGCAAGGACCTTCTCAATGGCGCCTTTCATGTATGCGTTTTCCTTTTCCCCTCTTGAGTCGTGGTTAATCGTGACGCCCATCCACTTCCTCTGTGAACTGAATGGCGTTTCAGTCGCTCGGGGGCCAATGGAATCGCGGACGTCATGTTGCTCAAATTTGTCAAGCATGTCCATCATCGCCACGTCTGTGGGCTGGCCGACCCATCTGGACGATGTAGCTACTTGGTCACGGCCAAGTGTTGAGGTCAAGACAGCAGATGCCGCTGCACCGCTCTCTGTATATTTCTGGGCCAACCTTGCATTGTTGGCAACATTGCCGATACGCATGATTCTCGAAGCGGCTGGTATGCTTCTCTCGTCCACGGGATCAGAATCAGAAGCAATGCTGATCGGCTTTGCAGTCCCGAAAAACCACATCTCCGATGTCGTCATGTGATTGGTTGTCAGTGTGCCTATACAAATTTCACGTCGTCAGTGTTGACTCTGATAGAATTCAATTACGAGACCGCATTAGAAATACCAGTTTTATCGGTGCAAACCACGTTGACAGAACCAAGCGTCTCCACCTTGGGCATCCTGCGGACGATGGCATTATGTCGAGCCATTCGGTGCACGCCGAGAGCCAGAGTGACGGTGACGATGATTGGAAGGCCCTCTGGAATCGCGGCAACGGCGAGGGAGATTGATATGGTGAAGATGTCCAAAAGACCTTTTCCCTGCAGCCAACCGACGAGAGAAATCAGACCAATCACAGCAAAAGAGGCCTTGCTGAGTTGGCCACCCAATTCGTCCATTGACAGTTGGAGGGGAGAGCGCGGACTCTCTGTGCCCGATACGCTCGTAGCAATTGTGCCGAACTGCGTATCGCCGCCGGTTGCAAAGACAATTCCTTGTCCGTGACCAGAGGTCACTAGTGTCCCCATGTAGGCGATATTATGGGTTTCGCTTCCAGGATCTGCATGGTATCCATTTGGCGCATTCACCGACGCCTGGGGGAGTTGAAGATGATTCAAGCCTTGCACGTTGAGCTCCCTCGGCCGCACATCCGAGGTGACCCGAACGGGCTCAGTTTCTCCGGTGAGATTGGAGGCATCGACAGTCAGGTCGGCAGCTTTGATGACTCGAACGTCTGCAGGGATGCGGTCTCCTGTGGTGAATAACACCAGATCGCCAGGAACAAGCTGGCCGGCCGTGACTTTGGTCGATACTGCATTCATGGCGTCTTCGATTGGTGTCTTGGAGCCCGGGCTTCCAGTCTGATCGACGTCTTCCCCCGGAGGCGGCCATGCTGGTGACTTGGGCATACCTGCAGGCGGCTTGCTGGGCTGACCGCGCACCAGGTGCGCATAGTTGGGGACCAAGTGATTCAGGGCCTCAATCGATCGTTCCGACCGATATTCTTGGATGAAACCCACCGTCACCACAATAGTCACGGCAACTGTAATGCTCACAGAATCATCCAAATTGCCCAGCAACAGTGACATTGCCGCCGACACAAGCAAAAGTATGATGAGAGGCTCCTGAAACTGTTTCAAGAATCGAAACCAAAGAGGCTCTGGCTCGTCGTGCGGTATCTCGTTGGGACCATAGTCACCAAGTCGCGTCAACGCCTCCGTGTCCGTCAACCCGTGCGTCAATGAAGTTCGCAGCTTAGCAGCGGCTTCGCTGGGCGTCATGTATGAGAATTCATCTGCCACGCCCTACAAGGTGTCAATTTTCACGCTTCAGATGCAACAATGACAGATCTAGGAACGGGAGTGCAGCGGCGTACTCTAGCATGGGATGAAGTGGCTCGAACATGGCGCGGCCGACTTCTTTTGTCGCCATCAGAATCCAATCCGGAAAGTTCGGTGGCGGAAGACGTGTCCCATGTAGGGAGAAGCGGTTCCTGATTTGATCCATCGCGCCTCCACCATGACATCTGCATTGTCATGGACGTGAAATGGTCGTCTTGACGGCCGAGACGTCATGAAGAGGGCCGAATAGACGTGTCAACAAGTTGCACAGGCATGGGAAAATCTGCGCCTGCCCAGTCCGCGAGGATGTGGCAGTGGCAGCTGAACAGTATGGTCGCACTATGTTTAGAGGAGAGAAAAAGGGTCCCGGGGGCGACGTTCGCTCGCGACAGTTGCTGGTGCACAGAAGTTATCACGGTACGTAGAAGCATTAGATTTTAGAGCTGCCTAGGAAGGAAGGTCCGACGCGGGCAAACTGCCAGGGGCCAACAGACTGTGTGGAAATAGGGTGGGTCGTTCCCGGTCGGCAGCCGCATACTTCACGGGCGGGCGACCAGTCCAAGCCGGAGCAGCTTGAAAAAGATTGGATCTTGAGGCAGACTACTAGGATAAAATTAACGTGCTGCTCTTTGGCTACTGGGGACGCGCATCGAATGACATGGATCATATCTTACAAGTAATTTGGAGCCTACTTATAGACTCGAAACCTCAAAGTCTCCTGCACTCCATCCAAGGGAGATGAATCACCATCGCGGTCAAACCCAATGACCCAACATATTGCGTTTGCACCAAGGCATCGTAAGGATCCACGAGGGGAAAGAACCACGCGTACGTATGTACAGTATGTAGTTCGCACTCAAGGAATATGCGTAAAACATGCACATACATATGTACATGCATATGTACATGTATACATATGTTCCGTGAAATGCTGTAGGTTCAGTACGTACTATCGTAGCTCTTATCTGAGAAATGCTCTTTCTTATCTTTCTCTGCTTCTTAGCGGTACGTTCTGGAATTTCACGCCCGGAACAAGAAAGACCAATCACAGCGCAGGGACACAAACCCACGCTTTCTCGCTTCCGACCAGCGGTGCAGGACATCATGGTCTCACGTGATTGGTGGGTGCGGTTGGCGTGGAGACATTGATCCCATCCTCGCACCGCCGCACAGCCAGGCTAAGGACCGTGCAGGCTAGCGCCAGGAGCCCAGGAGCCCAGGAGCCCAGCCCGCGCCCGCAAGCGACCAGAAGGACGGCTCACCAGCCACGCCTTTTTACTTCCGTCCGTCTCGGCCAGCCGCCACCGACCGACCTCGTTCTACAATTTCCCCCATCATCGCTATTCTCATCACCCATCACCATTCTCGTGCACGCCGCACACTCTCGCACCGTTGAGTCGCTGCGCTCACCATCGCTTTTTGTCGCGCATATTTGCAGACGCTGCGAGAGCGATCGTTTTGCTTTGCTTTTCGCTTTTGCGCCGCTGTCGCTGCGCGTTCCAGATTTCGACACGGTCCACGCTGCTCTTGTTTATCCTCCGCCACACGCGCATCCCAGTTCCCCGTCGCCGTGTTTACCCACCTCCGCTTCCTCCAACTCCCTCGACGTTCGAAAATTGGCTCTCCAGTGCGCGATTTGCTCCCTCTTGGCTGGCTCTTCATCTCATCCCTCTTTTTGCTCGCTCGCTTCGAGCTATTCGAGTAGTCGTGTAGCGTCGTGAAGCGCAGCCATGTTCTACTCGGAGACGCTCCTCCAGAAGAGCGGGCCTCTGGCCCGCGTCTGGCTCTCGGCAAACTTGGAGCGAAAACTCTCCAAGAACCACATCCTCCAGTCCAATGTCACGGACAGCGTCGAGGCCATCATCACACCGAACCAAGCTCCTATGGCCCTGCGCTTGAGCGGTCAGCTCTTGCTCGGCGTCGTCAGGATATACCAACGAAAGACGCGTTACTTGCTGGATGACTGCAATGAGGCCATGATGAAGATCAAGATGGTAAGCAATGCTGCTCCGATACGGCCTGAAATCCCTGCTCTTCTTTGTCATCTCACGTTTGTGGACAGGCCTTTCGTTCCAGCGGAAACAACGACATGGCCGCCAACCTTCATATGCCCAATCGCGAGGCTCTGCTTCTGCCTGATCGCATCACACCCTACGACAATCTGGAGCTCCCCCCTCCTCCGGATGCCTCGTGGCTCCTATCCCAGAACGACGACATCACCGCCACTCCCGTCGGACGCAAGGGACGCACCAGCAACAACAGGGACATTAATTTGCAAGAAGACATTGACCCCAGCCAATTTCTGCAAGGCAGCAACGGTCAAGACACTGACGATTTTCTGGCGATGGGCGATGAACTGCAACTTGACTTTGGAATCAACATGGACGACGGCATCAGCCAGAGCATCGAAATGGGTCGAGACGCGCCTGCACCTCGAGATGTGGAAGACGACATCTTCAGCGAAGTGGACATGGTTCCTCGGAAGGAGCCAGCTGACTTTGATGACATGGCCGTCAGGATCGCCGAGGAAAACAATGATATTCCCATGGGCGACGACGACGACTTTGCCTTCAACGCCGGTGATCAATCTACCGTTGCAGGGATGACGGCAGCCGCAGACATGAATCGTGCAAGAATTTCAGAATCACCGCTCTCTGATCTCGACGAGAGACTAGCCCAGGAGGTTGAAGCCGAGTACGCGCACCACAGCCATACTGATTTGTACGAACCGCAGGAAGACACGGAACTCACCGTTGTGCGGAGACCAGCCCAGAGGGCCAAGAAACAAAAGATCATGATGCCTGATGAGGAAATTGCACTCTCAAGCAGTCATATCAAGCAGCAACAGGCGGATCGACAAAACATCATGAAGCCTGCATCTTTCCTCCCACGGGATCCCATCCTCCTGGCTCTCATGGACATGCAAAAGACTGGTGGATTCGTCTCCTCCATCATGACTGAGGCACGCAGCTCGGTGTGGGCTCCAGAACTTCGAGGCATGCTCTCGCTGGATGCCATGCGCGGGATGAGCGATCTCAAGCGGAAACGAGACAGTGGCATCGCCGATGTGGACAGCGACCACGGTGTCGCCAAATCACCGCGCCTCGAACTCGGCGACGACACTGACTACGGTTTTGACGGCAACGGCATGCACGATGCCAGCACGGCAGCTGATGGCACCATCCTCGACCTCCCTGCCGCTGGAGACGACGAGCATGTTGAGCGCGAGGGCAGTCCGATAAATGCCTTTGACGAGACGACGGCACCCATGGTGCACCCGCAAGACAGCGGCCCGGTGTCGATTGGCACGAAGCATGCTGTTCACATTCTCCGTGATCTTTTCGGGGCCGAGGCTGCCACCGACTCGGAGAAGAGGAAGAAGAGTTTTGTCGTCTTCCAGAACCTGCTGCCCGAGCAGCAGACCACCAAGGCAGATGCCACCAAGATGTTCTTCGAGTGCCTTGTTCTGGCCACTAAGGATGCCATCAAGGTCGAACAAGGCCCAGAACTGGGTGATCTCATCCGAGTCCGAGGCAAGAGGGGCCTCTGGGGGGACTGGGCGGAACGCGAAGCAGGGGGTGAAATCTCCAACCAGGACGAGCCTCAGCCCGCTGCAGTCAGCGCGGCTCAGGTTGCCGTGGAGGCCTAGGAGGCGGGAACCGTCTGGCCAACGTCTGGGAACACAGGAGGCGCTGGACCAAGCACGAAGAAAACATGATGACGGTGCAAGGGGCTGGCTGGCATCGGCATGCACGGGTCATTCGAGCCAGCCGAGGAACAAATCACGAAGACGCGTGCCTGTGTATTATACTATCGGTCTCGCACTCTTTGGGTATGGGCATGTTGGATTGTTTCAGATGGCGTTGGAGGCGTATTGGCAAAGAAGATACCATTTTCATGGCGCAAAGAGCGAACGGCGGTTGCTCAGACAGGTTGACAGCGAAAAGGAGAAGACAAAATGGGAAAAAGAAAGAAAGGAAACCACAGAAGAGAAAAAAAAAAGAAAAAAAAAAGGAACAGATACAGGAAAAGGGCAAAAGGCTGAGATGGGTTGGACTTGGCGGCATCGGGTCCGGTGATGCGTCTCTTTTTCTTTTTCTCCTTCTCCTTCTAATGTCGGCTGTTGTATGAGAGGAGGACCACCGTGTGGGAAGATTCAGGAAATGTTAGGTAGAGTTTTTTTTTTCCTTTCTCCCCTTTTGATAGTCCATGAAACAAGAATTTGCTCCAGACCAGAATTTCCCTCCGTCAGGTGGACCAAACGCCGCCATTGTTGACTGAGGGCGCTTGAACCCCCCCCATTCGCGTCACGTCACACCTCGCCCCACCAATCTCGGTGTACCTGCTAAAAAGGCTCTTTCTTCCTCTTTCCCAACTAGGTGCCTGCCAAAATCAGCTCCATATAGACACGAGCAGAAGACACAACCACAACCATGCCTGCTCCATCACAGCTCGCCATCGCCACAAGTTCAGTCTCTCGACTCCTCAAAGAAGAAGCCTCGTATCACAAAGAATTAGCCGAGCAAACTGCCCAAATTGCCAAACTAGAACAGAGCATCAACAACGGCGGCAATGACGACGATGGAAATGCAGAGTTTATCCTGAAGCAAAATGTATGTCACTTGCTAAAGCTGCACTTGACCCAAAAGTTAGTGAGAGAACTGACGTGGCCCTTTTTTTTTTTTTTCAAATTGTAGAAGACTGCCTTGGAGCAGACGAGAGGCGTATTTGGACCGTTGGGGAAACGGATCGGCGCGGCTGTGGCTAGGCTCGAGGATGAGATTGCTCTGGCTCAAGAGGGGGGAGGGGATCCGGGGGAGTTGGAGAGCGCGAGAAAGGTTTTGGCGGAAAGGAAGGAGACGTCTTGATTGAGCGATGTTGTGAAGTTACTTGTGCTTGAGAGTTGGGAGGGTTTGGAGTGAAGAGGTGCTGATTGTTGGTGGAATGGACTTGCAGGGAATGACGAGCTAGTGTATCGGGATATCTCTTTTTTGTTCCTAAGTTCTATTCATTTGTATGTGTTTGTGTTGCTCATCATTAGTATACACCGCCCCGATGGCACATGTTCATATCCCTGCTGCGTCCTGGCGGAGGGACGGAAAAAAAGAAAAAGTATGCAGATTTGCTTCTTCCCTTTCTATCCCTCATTCGTCAACTTCCATGCCATTCTCACTGTCGCCATTGACTTGTACTGCCGTGCGAGTCTCTTCCTGGTCTTGCATGGCCACGTCGGCAGCCTCTTGGTCGCTTTGATGCGAGGGCGTGGCAGCCCCGGGAACTTGAAGGAGCTGTGCAGGATTCCGAGGCGCGGACTTTGTGGATTCCCTGTCCGGAACCGGCGTGGTCCCTCCCGTTGTCGCGGACGCCGCAGCATTGGTGCTCGCTTCTTCTTCGAAAGCCTCGTTTTCGGGCTTGGCCTGCGCGTCGCCGTCCGGGCGAGGCGTGACGGCACCGCTGGCCGTCGGCCTCGGCGTGGTCCCCTCTCGCTCGCCGTCTGCCTCGTCCTCCCCGTCTTCATTCATGCCCTCGCGTCGGTCGACCTCTTCCTTTTCGTCGCGGATCTGCCGTCGAAGCATCATGCCCTCTTCCATGATTCTGTTGAACTGCTCCCGGCGCTCCTTCCATGTCGCCTTGTATGTCTCGCTCTCTCGCTCCAGCTCCCGGCACTCTTCTTCTAGCTTTTCCAGATTCGTCACCTGGTCCTCGCGGGGCCGCAGCAGTCTATTGGATGTGATTTTGTCGGCGAGCTCGTCAAACTTCTTGCGCTGGGCGAGAGTCGCCCTGGCCGAGTCTAGCTTCTCCCGTAAACGGCCGTTGTTGGACCGCACCGATTGACATTCCGCCAGGATGCGCTGCTGGTCGGCGGCATACCTCTCGCGCTCGCGCTGGTTGGCGTCGTGGAGGAACTGCAGACGAGCGATGCTGCTGTCAAAGGCGGCAAAGTCGAGCGTGAGATCTTCCTTTACGTTCTCTGGTTGCGGGACTGTTTCTGCCGCGTCGCCGTCGTTTTCTTCGGGCGTCTGCGGACGACAGGCTGTGGCGACGATGGAAGAGATGACTGACAAGCGCTTGGTGATACGCTTAAAGGGCTTCTCCTCGACGTTGAGCAGTCGGGATTTGTGAAGCTCGGCTTCGCTCTTCTCGTCTAGCAGGTCCCACGAGGCCATCGTCAACAACAATGACAGCAGACCTCAGAAATCAGGGGAAGAGGAGCTCTTGCACGCCAAAAAATAAAATCTGAGTCCGGTGCGCGAGCATCGCATCTGAACCGGCCCCCCTGTCTGGCGCCGAAATGACAGCCTTAAGATGAAGCTTGTCAGACTCACCACTTTCCCACTTGGACACACCTTGCTGCGTTCGGCTTGGCTGACTAATCCTTCACCGCCGATTCAAAGCGGCCCACAGCCTTCTCATCGTTGCGCGCCACCTGCTCCTGCCTTCCTCGCAGCAACAACAACAACAACAACAGCAACAACACAAACGACAACACCAACAACAACATCGTATCCTGTCATTTTCTTCCCAGCACAGTTTGAGATAACGACAAAATTTTTGAAATGTCAAAGGAGGAGAGGGACTTGTTGGCGCGCATCGGCCAGCTTGCAGGTATGTCCGCCACTCAAATGCATCCGGATCCTTCTCGCCATTCGCTCAACAATCGACCTTAGGCCAAATCAATCGACACAAAAACCACCAAGCTGGACCTGCCTTGGTCCATCCTCTAAATGGCCACAAAAGTTCGTTTTCCTGATGCAAATAGCCCTTCAACGACTACTGACTTTTGACGAGGAAATGTTTCACGCGGGCGAGGCGCGTATCCCAGCTCAGCCTACAGGATCGGAAGGCCTCAAGCGAGCCATCGCCATCGGACACTCCACCTGAACCAATCGGGGCATACCTCAGACTCGAGTTCGCCGAATATGGGGTCAAGCGCTGGGACTACCAGCTGGGTATCGAGGAATGATCGCCACCGACAGCTGATTAATGCAAACGTTTTCGAAAAAGACACACAGTCCCGCGCCAAAGCCATGGAAGAGACTCGCAAGAAAAAGCTGCAGAACCGCAAGAGCCGCGAGAGGAGCCGGTTCAACGAGTTTCTTCGGCTTCAGGCCACTGCTTCCAGTGCAAGTGCTAATCCGAGCCAGATCATGGGCCAGAATGACATCACCATAGAAGGCGTCCGCTTCCATGTGGCCTTGGGAGGCAAGAAGCTTGTCAAGTCTGCCGGTAAGTAAAACACCAGGATGACGACTTGGTAGGGGGAAATGAGGGGGAAATGAGTGGGAAGAAAAGGCGCAAAAGATGTGGATGCTTACAGACTTAACTCGGCCGTCCCAGAAACCCGATATGCCGCCACACCCAAGTCGGCCTTGGTCGCCGGCGTCCGGTTTCACAGAACCAGGACGGGAAACCTTGTGGCAAATCGCATCGTCCAAGATCAACGGTACGTCGCCGATCGCGTGGCGAGTAACGTACTGACGCCGGGCAGCCGAAACGGAATCCCCCGAAAGTTGGCGCAGCCCTGCAGAACGTTCTCAACAACCGGTAATACACAAACTCCAAATGGATCGAAAGAAACACTCCCATGAGCCGAGTCAGCACCGGTACGTGGCGCTGGATCTGTACTGACCATGAGATGCACAGGTTCCTGCCCAAAGGGTCCGTCCTGTCGGTACCAGCACGATCCCGCGAAAGTGGCCATCTGCAAGGACTTTCTCAAAGATGGCAAGTGTTGCAACGGCCAGTCGTGCGATCTCTCCCACGACGTCACGCCGACGCGCGTTCCGAATTGCTTGCATTATGCAAAAGGTCATTGCACCAAGCCCGACTGCCCATACACGCATTCCAAGGCCTTGCCCAGTGCGCCGGTTTGCGAGGCCTTTGGCTTCTATGGATTCTGTGACAAGGGCGCAGACTGCACCGAGCGCCACGTCTTTGAATGCCCTGACTTCAGCAATACGGGCGTCTGCAAGACCAAGGGCTGTAAACTACTCCATCGTGACAGGGCGAGCGTTCTGCGAAGCCGCACAAAAGCCGAGGAAGCCATGGATGAAGACGTGTCGAGCGACGATGAACTTGCCGATTCCGATGACGTTGACTCGGATGAGGTTGCAGAATTCATTGATGCGGAATCAGATGACTCAGATTATGAGCACCAAAAGGATTTCATTCCCCTGTGAAGCTGATGACTGCCGCTCGTAAGTATTGATACCCAGTTTTGGTTTTGGAGATTTGCATCGCATCAACATGCCTTGTGCCGGAGGGCTATGGTTGCCACTTGCGGCCTGCCTCGGGGCCTCTCTGATGATGCGAGATGATGATGTGGCACGTGTTTCGAGTGGTAAGTGGTAAGCCCTCGAAACCATGGTCCATGGTCCATGAAAGGGGAAAGCATCGGAAGAAAGAGTTGAAAGAGAAAAGTGAAAGAAGGAAAGAAAGAAAGTAGAAAGAAAGAAGTCATGAGAAAGGTAATCCATAGCAAGGGAATTCATATACTTGGCCAAAGATGAGTGTGCTGCTGAGTATCGTCTGCTGCACTACTTGATAGTCTCAGCAGCAGCCAATCACTGATGATGACGGAAGGTCCAGGAAAGCCAGGATCACAAAGGTGTACCCCCACTGTAGCGAACACCCAAGATTGTGTGGTTGCCGATCTTTTGGTGGACGAATGCGAGTTTGATCCACCTGGCCCCTGATGTGCGTGGCGCTTGGCGCGTGGCTGCGGGGCCGGAGACAGCAGGTGGTACAGCGGCGCGGGGTGCTGGCGGCGCTCTTGGCGGGGTGTTTGGGCGGGGTCGGGCAATACGCAATACTGGAAGTTGCCCGGATCGACTAGGAAGGTGGTGCCAGACGGAGCTGCCGAAGCGAACCCAGCAGCAAAGTCGCTCAGCTCAGTCTTTTTTTCTTTTTCTTTTTCTTTCTTAGGCCAGCAAGCCCAAAAAGACGCATGCCCCAAGCCGAGATATAAACAAGTTTTTCTTTTCTGCGCAATCAAGACGCGCAGAGGCGGCACAGTCAGAGAGGATCGTTTTGCGCGACTTTTTTTTTTTTTTCCCCGTCCGTACCGCCACGGCTCCGCCCCTCGGCTGAGCGGGCTGAGCATGCATGACTAGCACGAAGCAGGCGTTTCATCAACATCTTGTTCACCAGTGTTTCTTTGTCTTGCCCGAATCACGCATATCTATACATATATACGTATATACATATACAAAGTCTTCTCTGGACGTCGCTTCCCGGTAGAAGAAAAGGGTGCGAAGCAAACATGGGACTGCGCGACATGCTCAAGAAGAAGGAACACACGGACGATGCGACGATTGCACCGCACGAGGCCGAGTTCACAATCATTCGGACCGACACAACATCACAAGACGTCATTTATCCGCCCGATGACGGCGCCAAGGCGAGCCGACTGACGGCGAAGCCCTCTCTGCGCTCCCCGCGACGCAGCCTCGACGTCTTTCGGTCCAGTCGCTCCCGGAGCGGCTCGGCCTCTTCGCAGGCCAGCTACCTGTCGAAGCGACGACTCTCGGATCGCTTCCACCTTAGCCGGACACCGGGCCCTTCCGAGTACGTTCCGGAGGACCTGCCGGAGATCACGGCCCCGGCCGACCCCGACGATGATTCACAGTGGGAGAGGCGGGCGACGCTGTTGGCCGGGCAGAACCTCGTCCACGGCGTCGGCAGCAGCAACAGCATCAACAACAGCAGTGTCGTCGGGACAGCGCCTGGTTTCGTCGAGTCCATGTCGAGCATGAGCTTGAGGGAGCGATCCACGAGTCCCCGTCCCGGCAGCGTGTCGTCCACGGCCATAGACGAGGACATTCAGCAGGCCATCCGACTTCACGAGAATGGCAGACTGGACGAGTCGACAAAGATTTTTGCGCGCCTGGCCGATCCCAAGGGGGCGAACAATCCGCTCAGTCAGGTCCTGTACGGCCTAGCTCTGAGGTGAGAGAGAGAGAGAGAGGGAGAGAGAGCGAGAAGTGCCTTTGCTTTTTTCTAATCTGGGATGGAAGAATGCAACATGCTGATTGGGACAAGACACGGCTGGGGCTGCGCACCAGATCCAGCCAGAGCAGTCGAGTACCTGACGGCCGCCGCGTCAAACTCGGCCGCCGTCGAGCAGATGGCTCTCCAGGCTGGCATGACCAAGGGCGGCGCGGCCAAGGGAGAGCTGGTCCTGGCCATTTTTGAGCTGGCCAACTGTTTCCGCAACGGCTGGGGTATCAAGCAAGATGCCGTTGCGGCCAAGCAGGTCAGTCACGGCTCTTTGTA
This sequence comes from Hypocrella siamensis, assembly GCA_000731825.1. Classification (NCBI taxonomy): domain Eukaryota; kingdom Fungi; phylum Ascomycota; class Sordariomycetes; order Hypocreales; family Clavicipitaceae; genus Hypocrella; species Hypocrella siamensis. Next base: position 19,412 of record JMQE01001445.1, on the reverse strand, counting down.
TTTGCTTTCTCTTTCCTTTCTTTCTTGTTTTTTTCGGGGCACAAGATGAAGCTGACGTGCTTCACACAACGCCGACAGTACTACGAGACGGCTGCAAACCTGGGTGACACGGGTAACTTTTCTCTCTCTCCTTGAAACCGTTAAAATTTTTTCCTTACCCTTCCCGAGGTCATGTCGCGACTAATGCAATCTGTCATTTTTTTCCCCGTGTGTCAATCAGATGCCATGAACGAAGCGGCCTGGTGCTATCTAGAAGGATTCGGATGCAAAAAAGACAGGGTGAGCTCTTCTTGGCGTGGACCTGGCAACATGACTTTACTTCCCGACACTTGATCACCTGTACTATCACCACCACCACCACCTCCTCCTCCTCCTCCTCCCCCACCATCATCATCATCGTCATTACAATGCTCCCCTGTCAACGCATGCATTAAAGAAATCAAGATGCGTAAAAAAAAGAAACACACCAGCTAAGCTGCCAATCCACAGTTCACAGCAGCGCAGTACTACCGACGAGCCGAAAAAGCCAATCACAAAACGCTAGGGAATTCCTGGTGAGCCCTTTCTTTCCATTTCTTTGCACACGACACGTATTAATGTTTCCCCATTCTAGGATATGGAAAGACAAGTACAATCCCCCAAAGTAAAGCATGGGAATAAAAAAAAAAGTAAAAAAAAAAAACAAATATATGATAAAAAAAACAGCAAGGAATAACGTGAAGCTAGGATGGAGCGCGTTTCAACAGCACATACATGTATATACTTATGTATATATATGTGTGTATAAGTAGGCATATACCTACTAGTACCTATGTAGTAAGTTCTAGGTAAGTATGTTATATATAGTATATCAGGTCATTATATCATGTCTCCTACACCCAATTACCCCATCGTACTCGCCTCGCACACTGTTCTTGTCGTACGTAATATGGCACTTGCAGCTAGCTTAATGTGGTTTCGATATATCGTCTTACGCGGCGTATATCTAATTTAACCTAGACTGCCCTTTTTCTTCTTCTTTATCTCTCTGCTTTAAATATCTTTCTTCTATATACCTATCAAGTATATAGTACGTATTTGACAGTCTTTCTTTTTTAATTGTGAGACCTCTATTATACATACTACATATGTATTAGCGTTATGAAATCACATCTTTGTAAAGAAGAAAACCTGCGGCGTCACTAGCACGAATGGCCCAGTCAAATTCGCGTCGGAACAGGACAGCCTCTTGTATTACATCCATAATGTCATTGTCTCGTTCCGTCATATGGCGAGCATACATCCCCAAGGCGCCGGATTGTCCATCCTCGGCACCATGGTGAAGTCACATGCTTTCTCACGCATTCATTCAAGACTTCAAGGTCAATTTGCTCATACAAGATGGTAGTCAGCTCATGTTGTATCTCGTCATCATCGCCATCGTCATCATCATCATCGTCATCATCTGTCGTGAATCGCTTCGTCTCCTCTGCTGCTTAGGCAGTCAAATGTGGTTGACAAAGAACAAGCCCATCTCCGATTCCGTATCCCATTGCCGCATCAACAGCTGCTGCCTCCTGAAGAATAGCGACTTGAATACTTGCAATTGAATCCAAAACTCGCAGAAAAAAAAAAAAAGAGAGAGAGAGAGGGTCGACCTGCTCATCCCTTGCCTGGCAACATTTCCGCCGACGCCTCATGTGCCGAGAATACACGCGGTCTCCCTTTCAGATATTTCGAAAAGAAAACCGTTGCTCGACTTGGTTCCTCTACACTCCCATTCCCTAGGCCTCGAGCACTTCGAACCCGCATAGAATTCCTTAGAAATGGAATCTCTTTCTCAACGTGAAAGGGGTGGGGGGTTCGCCACTTGCTCCGATTCCTTAACAATCTTTGGTCATAGGAAAGCCCCTTGTACGGTCGAACGAGTCAAGAATTTTTTTTTTTTTTTTTTTGCTTGCACAGGCGTTTCCTCGTTTGATCGCTGCCTTGTCTGCAGAAATAAAACAGAAACAATGTGCTTCAAATGTCGCCAAAAAAAAAAGGGTTGGCATGGTGCACATCATCAAGAAGAGAGAGAAGAGAAGCAAAAAGATGATGAGATAAGAAACGTTTCAGTGATGAACAATTAGACTCTAACTTCTTTGAATGCGTGAGCAACTGTTCTGCATCGGGTTGTGTTCGCGTTGGCCGTATTGGAAAACAAAGGAATACAAAAAACAAAGGGTCGACAAGGAAACAAATCGTCATCAAAATCTGTGAGGTCGTGCATTTCTCGTTATCGTGAGGACATCAAATTGCCTTCAATAATAAATCAAGTCGTCATCATTGTGAATCGTTGGACTGCTGCTCAGTCTGGGCGTTGTTGCATTCAGCAACCATCTTTGCGAAATCTCGCACCACTTCGTTGGGAATTTGATCCCAGAGCAAGGACCGCGTATAAACTTCAGCAGCCCCGTCGCGCTTGTTGGCGACCCGCGTTGCTGCGATGAATTCCGCCAAGCTCCTGCGACCTTGGCTCGTCGGCTTTTCTGTTTCCACCTGTTGAAAATCGTGCTTGCTGACACCGTCGTATTGCGCCGCCGACAAGGAAAAAATATCCGCATTCAGCTGTTCCCGGGTTGGGAGAGTCAAAGAATTACCCAGTTCCTCGAGTATTGATGGTGTGTTCCCGTCCATGTTCATGTCATTCATGCACGAAGGAGCCAGGGTAGATTGATGAATCCAGCTGTCTTCAGATGGTTGAGGTAGATTGGCCTGTGCGCTCGTCGTCCGTGGGTTGACACCTGCATCTTTGAGGACACTGTCAAGGATCGTGGCTGAGGCGGCTCGAACATCCTCGGGAAACCGAGGTAGTGACGGCGTGGAGCGGCTCGACATGACCAGGGCCCCGACAAGGAACAGCATGAAAAGGAGGCCGCCTTGTGAAGAAACCTTGTCGGCTTCGGATGCATTGTTCTCCGACTTCTTGGCCGAGAAAAGTGCCGCTTGCTGTCTGACATGCTGCTGCTGCTGCTGATGCTGCTGCTGGCCAGCAAAGTCGTTCAGGAAATTCGACCGGCTGTCCCACGCACCAGGCATGGTCATGGCCATTCCGTCCACGCCGCCGTAATGATCAGGAAAGTTGCCGCTGACCCCGTTGGCTGATGTAACCATACGTTCGCTTTCCAGTCGCTGGATGTGCTCCGTGAGGACGCGGCTCTTCTTGCGCAGCTCGCCATTCTCGAGTGTATGCGCGCGAATCATCTCGTCCCTTTCCATGGCCATCCTATCAATGATGCTGAGCAAGTTGTTCTTTTCCTGCCCCGAAATTGCCATTTTTTCCTTTTCTGCCGCCAAATCTTCTTCCAATTCACTGATCAGGGACGTGTACTGTTTCTTCTCATCTTCCAGACGCTCCGTATGCTGCTTCTTTCGTTGCCTCGAGTCTAGACTTTTCACACCAGGTCAGCACCCCTACAGTCGGAACGGGCAGGCGGTGAGTTCAAAGTGTGAGCCTACGCTGCTTGGCGGTTTCTCAGCAGACGCTTCTGCGACTTTAGCTCCTTCAGCTCCTGTTCGTCGTTTGTCTGGGAAATGAGGGTGTCAATGTTGTTCAAGTTGCGGTCGGGAGGTATCTCAAAGCGGGCATTCTTTTTCCGGATACCGTCCCCTCTTCGAAGCTCGTTGTGAGACCTGAGCAATGAGTTCCCGCGCTGCAGATTTCTGTTCAAGCTCTGGGCCGAGGTCATCCATTCCTTCTGGGGAGACGCTGGTGTAGATTGATCTCCGCCGTTGAAAGAAGAGATATCGTTGCAAGTCTTGGCGAAAGGATTGTGATTTTGCATGGGACGCTGGAAGACGGATGGTGCTGATCCATTGTGGGCGTCAAAGGCGCCCTGCACGTGGTCGAGGGTCTGAATGGTTGTTTGCGCCCCGGAACTGATGCCCAAGTCCCAGGGGCTCATGCGCTGAGGGAAACGCATGAAAGGCGTGTGCCTAGTGCCGGCGCTCTCACTATTTTGGTCCGTAAAGGAATAGGAAGGGACCGATTGAATGTCCATCGGTGGCCAATCTTCTGTCTTTGGGGAGAGTAGCGTACTGCCAACAGCAAATGACTCTCTCCTGCTCGTGGTTATGGGCGGCGACAGTTCCAACCCCGACTCGATTGAGTTTTGTTCGATGGAACTGTCCTCAAGCAGGCCATTCTTTTCATCATCTTCAAAGGGCTGCCGGGCTGCATGGTGTGTGTCCACGACGAGTGGTGTTGATCTGTAGAACGGCGATTGCGTGGGGAACTGCGAGGCCATGGCAGCACATGAGACGACCAAGCGACGAGGGATCAATGTGCCTGCCAGGAGAGGTTGGGCAGGACGGAGGAAGGGAATTGGGGACGATGGGCGTCGTCAGGATTCGGGAGGCTTGCAACAAAAATCTCTCCGTCTAGGATGAGAAGAGCGAGGTCAGCGGACAACGTCTTTGACTTCTTGCGACGAGCGACGGAATGAATCGGCTCGTTGTTGCCACAGGCCCGGCGAAGATGACGGTCACTGAACCTGCCAAATGTTGCCATTTGTGGCTGATAGAGGCGTGAACCGCTGTGCTTATTTGGAGTTTAAGGGTTTGGAGCATTGGGTTCAAGAAGATCTGATTGGAGCCAACGACGCTTGGCAGCTATGTTTGTTGCATTGGGCAAGGCAGCGGCAAGCGAAGTCGGACTCTATAAAGAAGACAAAATGGCGGAACTTGAACAGTCGGTCAAGTAATACGTACTCAGGCGGTCAGACTCATTCGCAGCTTGTCGAGATTTCGTCAAGCCGAGCCGAAGAGGGGCAAGCATCCGTCCACCTACGGTGGGAGGGGTTCGATGGGTTCGATGTTTGAAACAGAGGGAAAGATGACAGACGAGAGATGGAGCTGAAAGAGCTGCGGGGTCATTCAAGTTTAGGCTTACGCTCATGAGAAGTAGAAGAGAAGGCCGTGCAGCGAGAAGGACAGGAGTTTACGTCCAAGATGGCGGGTTGTGCGAGCAGCGGCAGCAGCGGCAGCGGCGAGAGCAGCAAAGTACGTCAAGGTGGGTGGGAGAGGAGGTCATGGATGGAGGTGATGTATTATAAAGCGTCGTGCGGACCTTGAACGACAGCCAGAGGTGGACAAGATGGGGGATGGGGTGGCAGGCATGGTATTGGGACTGGGACTGGCACCTGGCACCTGGCACTGGCACTGACTGGCATCTGGACGGACTAGGAGGACGAGACACAAGAATGTGTGGTGTGGTGGTGTGTGTGAAGGCAGGTGCGAGGTGGGGGGCATAGAGGGCAAGAACGACCCGAAGAGGTGCGGGGAATAGAAGAGACAACAGCGAAATGCCCAACAGGCAGTCATTGGAGCGCGGGAATAGATGCATGTGCAAAAACCGGTCATAAGTACGTATTCACGAACAAAAAAAAGTCGATCTTGGCGCGGGATCCAATCTGGGAGCCGCGCTAGCATCCACGGCCGGAAGGTTCGGCCCTTGGTGGGTGGATACCTCTGATACGACCGTATCTTGGCTCGCCAAGAGGTAGCTGATGGAAGGCTGGCGTCCCGTGAAAATGGAAACTACAGCATGTCTGAGCATACATATGCCTGGTATTACATTGTAATTTTGCAACTTTCTGGAGACTGATTGTGGCCGTGCCCGTCACTTTCCAATCCGCTTGTTTTACCTGAGGACACGCCCCTTCCCCCCTCCAAGGCTGCTTGGCCAAAACGAAGAGAGAAGAACCGTCAAGAAGATAGCATCCATGTGTACATACAATACGTACATACCTACGTACATGAGCGTCTCGATGGGAGACTTCTCACCGGAGCCGCCCTGACCCACCGCGCAGCCGCCGAGACCAGGGACCAAAGACGATTGATTTCAGTCCAGGTCCGCCTGACAAGTCTGGCGAACAGACCAACCCTGACCGAGGCCTCGTGCTCAGAAGTTGGGCAGCCATACGTTTCGTCAAGCCCTGTGCCCGAACGACGCTTTTGTCTGTCTAGTATTGTGTATGAATATCTGAACAGAGGAACGGTGACGGCCGCCGAGACCCTTTGACGCCTGGGACTTTCTGTGCAAATTACGCTCACGAGGCTACCTCAACAAAGCAAGACACGCGTGCTCGCGGGTCCGCGGTAAAACAATGGCAGGGACAAGCAGATTGATACCTGACAAGCCACGTTGCTTTTTCAGCGCACAGATGAAAATTAAGAAAAAAAAAAAAAAAGGAAGAGAAGGACGCGACTGCTTTCGCAGGCGCACAAAAAGAGCTCGTGCTCCCAGTATCGTGCTCTTCATGACGCATTTTACGAGATGCCGACCGTGCTGCAGGAAAAAGAGAGACTACGATGTCCACAGGAAGCGAGAATCGCAGTCCAATTGATGGAGAGATACCTGCGTGTGGAAGTAGGCAGAAACAGGCATTGACATCATAATCTTGACCATCTGGCTCCCCGCTCCGTTTCGAATAGAAAAGACATGGTTTCAACGAAAAGGAGGCGCACTCGCGTCCCATCAAGTCGCCTCATCCGACAGGTAGGTAGGTCCCTGGACTGGCAGAGAATCAAGGCAGGCCATGGGCGACCAGGTCAGCATCCAAATGTGGCACGTCGGCGTATACGAGAGACAGCAGATTGGACGATGGTGATGTTCAATCGTGTAGACGGGGAAGGGCCTTGTTGCCTTTGCCTCGGTCCTCGATTCCTATTTGTTATGTATGGGACACAAGGGCATCTTTGGTCGGGTCATCGGTCGTTGTTTTGGTAGCATTCTCCAACAGCCTCTGCCCCTCTGCCCGTGTCTTGCTACTCTCGCTGGAGGAGAATGCGCATTGGCTGGGGCCTATGGCGGCCCTCGTGGGACAATTAGCGCCAGTAAGAGACCGTCACAGGAGCAATATCTCGAATTCCGATAGGGCGAAAAGTCGCAGCAGGGGACAATGCATGGCGCCCATAGTTCACCATGGCTCACCATGGTTCATGCCACCCTCTTCTGCTTGCCCGAGGCGAGACGACTCTCGACGTGATGAGTCGGGATGGCCCTTAAAGAAAAAGAAATAAGAAATTTTAAAAAAAAAGAAAAAAGAAAAAAGAAAAAAAGATAGAGTGGACGTGTGAGGTCTTTTGCCTGTTTAAGCTTGGCTTGGCTCTTCCCGCAACCAGCAAAAGGGGGCCAGTCCCGTCCCACCCGCTGTGCAACGTCCAAGGTTAACCTGGAAGGCAGCCAGGTTTCTTCCCCGCAGATCCGCACGCAGGTGGTACTTTCTGGACGAAAATGTCTCATCACCCTCGACCACTCCCAACCGCCACACCACCTGACTGTATCCCCGTCTCCCCCTCCGAACAAGATGCGACGTGATCGTCCGATTAGTCTATTCGCATGTCACTCACTCACTCACTCACTAATCACGGCCGGAGCAAGGACTTTCTGTGTTCTTTCCTTTCCTCTGCTTTCTGTTTGCCCCCCACTCTCCGACTCTGCCTGTGTCGAACGGTGACCCCCCGCTACACCGACTTCCTCTCTAGCTCAGCCACCAGCCTCTGCAGACGACGGATGATTTCGACCAAGCGACGGCCTCCCGCTGGTACAAAGACCATCACCGGCTCCACTCCGCCTCATGGCCGCATATTGGCCGGCCCTTGCTGCCGCATGTCTGCTCCATACGTATAACCAACCTCTCTCTTTGTTGAGTCGGTGTGTTTTGCCCTTTCTGTAGACCCGTCTCTTATCGACGATCGCCTGCCGAGTTCTCCTACCCTCCTTCGCTTTTGCCCTCTTGCCGAGTTGGGCATCAAGCCGCCCTCTTCCACTTGATTTGTTGTTGGGTCGTCATGTCGCGACCTCAAGTTGAGCGATATAACACCGTCTCGGTCGTATCCCGAGGATCGTTTGACCATGAGTTTTAAAAAGGTCTTTTGCTGAGGCACCACAGCCAACGACATTGATATGACGTTGCAATGACTGTGGAAAAGATCTCACCTGCCTCGGAGTCAAGCGACAGTACTGGGTAGGTCGAGAGACTTTTTCGCGTGTACCTGGCGCAGCTCGTCAACCTTCTCAGCTCCCAGCTTCACGTGCCTCTTTTTTTTTTTTTTTTTTTTTTTTTTTTTTTTTTTTTTTTTTTTGGTCTGCCATTGATGCGGTGGCAGCATGTCTAGACAACATCTGTCGAGGCGATGCCTTTTTGCTGTCATTGCGGAACAAGGTCAAGCAAGGACCCTTGGCCGATCAAGGAAACAGATGCTCTCAGCCGAGCCATGGGCCATCACGTCATGCTAGTGGTGACACCACATGGCACGCTCCGTTTCACAGTGTCGGATCACCAGTCGCCCGTCTCGTGGTGGCGGCTTCATCTCCCCTTCCCTTTCTTCTCCCGCAAAATCATGGAGCAAGTCGGTGAAGATGATGAGGGGACAGGGCAAAGCACAAAGCGCGAACCCTTGGAAGCCAACGCCAAGGCTGCTGCTCCATCTGAGTCGTAATCGGTTCGACAGCATCAATTTAAGCAAGGCTGGCATTGCCCGGATGGCTGGCGAGCCGGCCATGCACATAAATGTCCCCACCAGTGTAACCTGAACCATTCAAAAACATTGATGAGCAGTCTTGCTGCTGCTGTAGCTAGGGTCGCAGTTTTCGTGCTTGAATCCCCGCGATCCGACCCTTCGGACCGTTACTTTTCTCTCTCCCTCCCTCTCTCTCTCTCTTTCTCTCTCTCCGTGCCTTTTTTTTGCCCACATAATGTTCTTGTGGGCGGTCAGCCACCAAGGTCATGGCGTCAGATCCCTGTGTCTAAAATAGGCTTCAAACAACCGCATCTCATCTGCAAGTGCAAGCACAGATGCCAAACTCGTCCCAATGCCCAATGATTCGAAGGGAAGCAAAGAACAACGTCATGATCCGAGGCGAGGTTCGAGGACCCAATCACACGGGACCTGGGAGCGAGGGAGGGGGTGAGAGACCCAACAAGGAACCATGACCGGGAGGAAGTTGGCACGAGTCGTAACCTTTTTCCGCATGTCCCTGCAATACGGGAAGGGAAAAGCTGTCAGATCCTTGCGACGGTCCAAAACGAAGAGGGCTGCTGACCATTATATGTCAGGCATCAACGTGGCATCCGTTGGGAGGGACCGTTTTCCTCGTTATCATGTAGCCCAATGTCGTTACGCGAGTTCCTTGTTTGACGAGAGACCATGGCTTCTTTTCCTGCTTGTTCAGCTCATGATAGTCAGCCGGCCTTGATGACGACGCATCCTGGCAGGATAGAGGGGGGGGGGCCAACCAGAGGTGCTGCTTGCTTGCTATCTTTTACATACCTACCTAGCTAGGCGTCTGTGGCACAAACACGACGACTTGCTGGGCTTTGCGGCGTGTGTTTATCGGCGCGAGCAAAAATAATCATTATAAAAAAAAGGAGGATAAAAAAAAAGACTACGAGGATTCCGCGATCTCTCGGCGCTGACCAAGTCGCAACAAACTTGCAAGTGTGTGCACTCACAACTTCTCCCCGCAACTCCAAATCGAATCGAGGAAATTACATGGCAAGGAGTCGAATTTTTTTTCTTGGCTAAAGGTACACTCAAAACCTCGCGGCGCGTCACTCACTGCCAGATGATGTGCTTACGTCCCGTGCCTAGATAGACTTGAGCCGTCGTCGACCATACAAAATCATCAACAGGCATTGTGCTTCGACATTTGTACATGGCGATACTGGGCAAGGATTGCATCAAATCAGCTTCCAAGACCGCATTCCAAGTTCTACTTTGCAGACCAGACTGCCGCCACCAAATCACAGCAGCCTTCTTATGCATGGATCAAGTCGACATCATGTATAAACACAGACCCGTCTGTCGCCCCAAATGTACCTTTTGCCCCGAAACCCACCCCCTTGCGCCATAACTTTCTCAGAGAGCACACCGATTCCTTCTCCTGTCCAACATGTACTACATTTGTAATCGACGCCCATTCATCCATCTGTGCCGGAAAACCTCTTGCTGCGCTCCTCCATCGCCGAGACGAGAGAGAGAGCAAAAAAAAAAAAAGTCATTTGGTCAGTCGAAAAATCAAGATACTCAACAGCCAATGCCCATCGGAATGAGCCATGCCATGCTGTGATAGGTCCGCTATTCGACTACGCCACCCCCGACAGCCTTAAAAACTGTTCGCCAGCTCGCAAATTAGCGTATTCGTAAGCCTTGGACCCAGGCGGGAACGTCCCGTTGGCTGCCCAGAGATCAATCAGAGCCTGCATGGGCTCCAGCTCCTGCGGCTTGAGCAGATCAAGCGCGGTGGCTGTGAGCAGAAAGTGGGAAAAGCAGCTGTTTAGCTGCTTTTCGAGATTCAAATGATAGAAGGGCTCCGTGAAATGGGCCCAATAGAGATGGGCGTAGACCCGGAACATTTGTCGGAAAATCATTTGGCACACTTCGACAAACTTGTCTGGGAATCCTGAGCGTTTGCCAATATAATCCACATCGCCTGGGTTCGACAATTGTGATAGCGGCGTGGTGGTGATGCTGGGATTATGAGCAAAGGAGACGCCTGATGGATCCGTCGGGAAAATCGCCGTGTCGTCAATCTTGCCAGAAATCCACCGCTGCATCAGAGTCATATACTCATACGCGGGGAGCTCGACTGGCTCTCGTCTGTTGTTCAGCCATGTGAAGGAGTGATTTCTGTGCCAACGCTTTGTTTAGACATGTGCACAGAAGTAAGCCGGGCCTTGGGGACACTCACGCTCCTGCGGACATGCGAGGGCAAGTCGTAGGGTTGCAAATGCTTGTTCCATCGTCCTCTTTTTCGTGAATCACGCGTACAAAGTTCCACAGGTTTCGATAATGTTCAACGACTAACCAAAGAATCAATTTTGCGCTCCCAAGTCGTGTTATAGAAACAGGGCGAATCGTGTTACCTTGATGTGCGATCCATTCCCCCTGTTCCACAGTCTTTGGCCGAGCACTCAGGGTCATAAAATTACCCTTGACGATGTGCTTTACGTGATTGGCATTGAGCCACAGAGGAAGCGGCCGGGGAAGGGTGTAGTTGTTGATGATATCTTCTCCGCTCGCCATGACGCCGCCAGATCCATCCATGCCAATTGTTTGAGCTAGGGAAGGAGAGTTCGGTAGAGGAGGCACTTTCGGGGCAAGGTTTGCTGACGGCTGGCCTCCCTGAGCAGCCGGGTCGCCTGGTAACGAATGACTGCTTGTCGGCAGAGACGGGCTTTTCGGGCCAGCCGGCTTCGCTGAAGCGCCTCGAAATCGGGCGTTACTACTCTCGTCGTGTCAGTGGTTGGACGACCAATTCGCATTGTTCACACCCAGTCGCACTTTGTCACAGTTGGGCTTGCAAGTTGGACGAATTGGCAAAAGGCCCAAGTTGTACGCTGTCGCGAGACGCCCTGGCTCAGCGCTTGCAAGCAAAGAGAAGCGTGGGGATTGCACTGTATCTTTGTCGCAAGGGTGGCGCATTGCCACGCGCTACCATGCGACTAGATTGACAAGTGCTACACACTAAGCAAGTCCAGCCTCTCTCAACGGCCGGCGGCACGCGGTTCTCGGTATTTGGCTTTGAAAGCCAGCATGCCTCCATCGCTTTGGGGGCCACTTGCGCCACCAAACACTTGCCATTTCGTTGGCAGACTGTGGTAGTTCTCTTCCTGTGGTGAGATCTCTCCATGTTGTGTGGACTCCGTCAAAATTGGAGCTTTTGGAGCGTCTCAGAAATGTCGAGAGACAAGGAGTGTTCATCATGTGATGAGCTTTTCATCACGGCAGAGAAAAGGGCGAATGACCTCATTTTGTTGCATGGATTTAATGAAAGACACTTGCCCATCCGTGTTCAGCTCGCAGTTGGTCGACCAAGTATTTGAGCACTGGTCAGGACGAAGGTTCAGGTGCCCACACCAACAAAAAGAGTTTTTGGAGGTTCCTCCTCTTTGGGATTGGAGGGGGGGGGGAGAAGCTGAGACTAAAAAGCAACAAAGAGCTCACATTCCGGAGAACAGGTTGGACATGGTGAGGGCAGGGCGGGACGAAAGGGCCGGCGTTGGGAAGCCAAGACTCGAGGGGTCTGAGAGTGTCTGGCACGGAATCGAGGGCGAGGCGGTGCGCGAGACGGTCGTGGTTTGAAAGCTTTCCAATGTCAAATTAGTCCTCGGGAGCAAGAGCGGGATGAGTAGCGTGAAGGAGTGAAAGCGAATGGCGCCCCAGAAACAATGCGCGGCGGCGAGCAGCGCAAGGACAGGGAACGCGGTTACTTGGCTCAAAGCCAGGAGAGCCAGAAGTGCCGGAGTAGTACGTAACGAATAGGGGGGATTTTTGGGAGGGAAGGTCCGGCCCATCAATTGGAAGGAATTAGAAGGAGTGGAGACGGCGAGCCAAGACCTTGGTAGGAAGGTTGGCGTCTGTGCTCCTCAACCTCCGCCTCTCCCTGGAGGTACTCACTGTACGTACTGTGGCATGGCACTCTTCGCTCGATCTCACATGGAAGAGCATCGCAGACATGGCAGACCGTTTAATGTGCCTCGAGTCCAGCATGATCTGACTGGTGCCTCCTCGAGGACATCTCCTGGCAATCCGTCAAGCCACCTGCTGCACGACCCGCCATGCGATCAGAAGCTCCTGCAGCCTTACCATATCATGAGCCGGATATCGTCACGATCCTGATTATTTCGTCTCTGCTTCTGTGCCTCAATGCCGTCGGCTTCCTTCTCGATAAGGTGCTATATTGTGGCCTTATCGGTCAGATACTCCTCGGCACTGCCTGGGGGACGCCCGGTGCAAAATGGCTCGCAACGAATGTCGAGGAGGCCATAGTTCAGCTGGGATATCTCGGTCTGTTGCTCCTGGTATACGAAGGTACACAGGGCCGTGCTGCTCAGTCCTCAACCTTCCTGGATTTTCATACTAAAAAGTCATAGGGGGACTGTCGACATCCTTCCAGTCCCTAAAGGCCAATGCTTGGCTCTCCGTCGCCGTCGCCATCACAGGTATCAGCGTGCCATGTGGGTTGTCATTCGTCCTGAAGCAACTCTCTCGTGCAACACCCATTCAGTGTTTCGCTGCAGGAGCATCTCTCTCATCAACCAGCCTTGGGACGACCTTTACTGTTCTTGGAACAAGCGGCCTCACCAAGTCGAGGATCGGCGTGGTTTTGACGAGCGCTGCCATGTTTGATGACGTCGTTGGCTTGGTACTGGTGCAAGTCATATCGAATTTCGGCCAAGGCAATGCTACTATCACGGCACCGATAGTTGTGAGACCATTGCTGGTATCCATTGCCTTTGCTGTAGCAGCACCTTTACTATGCGTGTTCATTGTCAAACCCGCTACCATCTGGCTGACAGGCTACCGCAGCCGGAACACGTCTGCTTTGCTCAGCCGGGCTTTCAAATTGGAGCAGACAGCGCTCTCAATTCACGTCCTAGTCTTGCTCGGCTGCGTAGCAGGAGCCACCTATGCCGGAACGTCCAACCTGTTCGCTGCCTACATTGCCGGGGCTGTCATCAGCTGGTGGGATGCCGAAGTCCCGCACTGGGACGTGCATCAGACGTCAGCATCGCAATCGACCCGATCTGTTGTTGCGGATCCAGTTCCCTGTGGCGAAACAGAGGAAACTTCTGTTGCGCAGCCTGCGAACAACTCTCTCTCAGGTTCAGGCGTGTACGACAAATTCTTCCTCGGCCAGGTGGACCGAATCTTGAGGCCTTTCTTTTTCGTGAGATGCCTCCGGTGACGTTAATGCATCTCTCATCTTTTCTGACTCGAATGTCATAGGCCTCTATCGGATTTTCAATCCCAATCACCAAGATGTTTTCGGGAGACATAGTCTGGAAAGGCCTTGTGTATGCCGTGTTGATGTGTTTCGCGAAGTTAGTCTGCGGCTCTTGGCTTATTCGGCTCTCACTCTGTCGACTGCGGACTGTGAAGCAGACAAGTCTGTCCTATCTTAAACGCATCAGGTCGAGAATGAACCATTTCAGCACTTGCATAATAGCCAAGTCACAGACCGGGGATCCCCGCGTGACGCATCAGGAAGCCGGAACAACAGATTCAGCTGTCCCCTCCTCAGACGCGAACCGTTCACCTGAGGACTCTCCGCCATCAGAAGTTGATGCACACGAGGCGACACAGGCAAACGATATCGACGTGCAGGGCGATGAAGTCCGTGCGAGTCCAGCCACTGTAAAGCCTCGGTCAATTTATCCAGCGTCTATCATCGGGTGTGCCATGGTCGCTCGTGGAGAAATTGGCTTCCTGATCTCATCTATCGCAGAAGCCAATGGGATATTTCGCTCTCCCTCGGATACTGGCGCAACTTCGAATCTGTTCCTGATTATTACTTGGGCGATCGTCATCTGTACCATTGTAGGGCCCTTGGCTGTAGGACTACTTGTTCAAAGGTTGAAGAAGCTGCAGAAAGGTGTAGAAAAAGAGGGCCGAGTTGTTGCTGGCGACGTGCTCGGGGTCTGGGGAGTTTCCTGAATGGCGGCGGTATTTCCTTGCAACGAAACTGGAGCTCAGTATGCCATTTCACCATCAATATAAATGAGTTCATAGAGAGCATATCCAAGAGCAGAGCGCGCTTCAGCGCATGCTACATTTTCTATATGCACATACTTTGAATACACCTCCGTATAGCAGGTCCTTCCCAAAGTCCCACTGACCCCTCGCAGATCGGCATGCCTGCTCCTGTCGTGAGATCGAGGCTGGACAGGAAGCTGTGTCTAAGTTTGCATCACTAGGGCAAATCCTCTTGTTGGAAATGTGATTATAGCCTTTGTCGACCAATTGCTCGTTGTCAGTGACGAGCAGTACTCTCTCACTGTAAAGGGTATTCTTTAAATTGGCCCACTTAGCGGCTTTAAACTGGCCAACTTAGCGAGTGTTTTCCCTGGGCGCTAGCCTGCCTTTTTTTCATTGGCTGGCCTGTCCCGTGGATGCGGAGGCTCGCGCCCCATCGGTCGCGGCATCCGCCAGGGCTCCCTATAGCCCTCCAGCACCCGTCTGTTGCAGGCACAGTTCTTCTTCAACCATTCGGCTCGCATCAACCAGACCTACGCGCCTGCTTCCTCGCAGGGGAAGTTGGGCAACATGTCTGATTCTGAAGATCACATCGATGATTTAGATGAGAATGGTGATGATCTCTTTGGAGACGATGGGGATGACGGGGACAACGACCTGCCAACCTCGAGAAAGGAGCGAACGGTTGATGAGGATGACTCGGCATCAGAGCTAGCCTCAGGACCGGGCCCAGATGAAGATGAAGATTTGGAAGCGAGTCGAAGGCGGTACGATGACGAAGATGCGCCACCACATGAGACGCGAGATAGGGTGGTTATGGCTGTGCAGACGTACCGCCATCAGATACCTCAACCCAAGGATGGAACGGTGCGTGCTCAGAAACTGGAACTTTTCCCTTGTTGCAGAAGACACGACATTGGGCTGACTCTGTATCACGGTAGCTTCGTTCCCTCAAAGTCCCCAAGTTCCTCAAGTTGATGCCAGAGGAGTATGTCGCGGATACATTCCGGCCGTCCGACTTTGATCTCACCAACGCCAAGTCCGCGGCCCCGAAGCACGTGGCGCGCGTGCGGAGAGATGAAACGACTGGAAATCTCCAGAGTAATACCAACATATATCGATGGAGCGATGGCTCACTGACCCTTGCTATCGGAAGCGAGCACTACGAGGTGAAAAGGAAGATGCTTGCGCCCGTCCCCGGCAAGGCCTACAACGAGCTCCACGACGGCCACATTTACGCCGCGGCGGCCGAACTCCGCAGCAATCTGTTCATCACTGTCGGCCATCTGACTGAACAGCTGAGCGTGAACCCCAACAAGTCGGTCGGAGACGATGCTCTGACAGTGCTGGCCGAGCGAATGGCCAAGGCCAGCAAGACAGTCAATGACGGCGACAACATCATCCGAACGGTCCGAGATCCCGAGCTCCAGAAGAAAGAGGCTGAGCTGGCGGAAAAGGAAAGAACGAAAGCTCAACGAAGACGCGAGAATGCGGCGCTGAAGATGGACGGCAGCGTCGGGCGCGCTGGCCGTGGAGGCTTGTCCATCGGAGATCTTGAAGGCGGACGAAGCTACGGGTCCGGGCGCAAGCGGGGCGCGCCCGGGTCGGCCAAACCTAAGAGACGTCGTCCAGAGTATGACTCTGACGATGATCTACCACAGGGTGTTGGACGACGTGAGGACTACGACATGGACGATGGCTTTCTGGTGGGGAGTGATGACGAGGAGATGGAAAGCCAAGCAGATGACGACGAAGAGGAAGAAGAGGAGCTCCTGGACGAGGACGAGGACGACCGGGCGCCGCGTAAGAAGAAGCAGCGGACCGCCGAGCCAGATGACGACGAGGATGCCGAGGGAGACGAAGTCGAGGCGGCTGAGTTATCCGGACGGACAAGACGGCGGAACGTCATTGACGAAGACGAGGATGATTAGGTGACATCATCAGCCTGACCAGCGTTTAGCTTCTTCATGGTGCGCGTGCTCTCTCCAGAGGAGACTCCCTGTATCACGCACTTTTGCGTTGTTGGCAAATGATGGCGTGAGCTGGACCTCGGCTGCTTCCGATCTCTCTTTGGCAATACCTATCCGTCAGACGGCCAAGTACCCCAAACACCTGCCTGCCGAGGTAAGCAAGTAGCTTGCTCGAACTACAAACCCTGTAGTCATGTAATTCTACCCAGCGGCCATTCCCCTCGTGACGGCTGGACATGGGTGGCGTGAAGAGAAATAAGACTCCATCCAGCCTCGAATGAAATTGACTCCATCTTGTGTCAAGCCCGGATAAAAACACAACTGGGCGGGCGCCCGCCCGAAAAAGCTTCCGAGAAATGATGGCATCTTCTTGTTTCGAACCCGGCTTGGAGACGAAGTCGGGCTGTAGGGCTTGGGTCGTCGGGCTTGATAACTTAAACATTAGCGGGCGCCCTTCGAAAGAATTTTGTATGAATTCCGGGGTCCGGGGGACATAGCTTGTCGCAAAGTTCAGCTTGAAGTCTTCACTTTCGCTGGATATAGGGAGTCTGTCTGCGCAAAGCCCAGCTTGAGGTCCGCATGCGCAAACAGATCCATACCGGTCTAGCTTGCAATCGATAGGCGAAGTTGCCGCGAAGCCCGGCTTGGTGCACGCGCTTGAACGGGGTCTTTTCAACTTTCTTATACTGCATAGTAGGTACCTACTGGGTAGTTACTGCCTTCTTTTTTTTTTCTTTGTAGAGCATTCGACTCTGTTACAAGCAATCCTGCTGCAACTAGCGTACGGCACTTCATCATTAATGGGTACTGACTTATTAATGATAGAGTGATGTATTTACGTAGGTAGATACCTACTAGTGAAGGATATGAAACCAGTTGGTTTAAGCGGTGTATAGTTGCTTGCGAGCGATGCGTAGTTGTTTGCGGGTACATTTACAGGGCCTCTTGCTTTTCGCCTTTGGTTGCACTTGTTTGTTTCTTCCCAGGACTGGCCTACCCCGCCGCTTGCCCCACCTTTTTTTCTCTCTGTATACGTTTTCTTTATGACGACTAGCGAGGTGACTTTCATTCTGGTCATATGAGATACTGGACATACTTGGCAACTTGTACTCTACTATACCTAGTAGTATGCCCGGAATAATGTGCCCCGCAGAGGAGCCTTCGTGCGCCTTGCCTAGTGCGTCGGTCCTGGCCCAGTCGCCAATGGTCCAATCACGCGGGGCGCACAGTGCGGATGGACATTCGGCTGTGGCGTCTGCTGATCTCGCCCGTCACATGCTCCGACGCCTTCTCCTCCAAGCTGTCTACATGTAGCGACCCTTTCCCTGACGGCAACGCTAGAAAGGCAGCCACATCACACGCTGCAGATGTGCTTGCAGGCGTAATTGGACGGTCAGGCAAGACTTTGTAGCAGGAACAACCAGAGCCGTCTCGCGAAGGTGCCAGCAAGTGCAAGGTCCATGATGTGCCGAACCGCGCACAATCCGCGTGAGCGCTCCGATTAGCGAACAGCGCCACTGCCCGTCGGCTGCTGCTGCTCGTCGACTTCGACGTCGACGTCCTCATCTCGGCATTGGGAGTCATGGGGGCCGTTCTTGCTGTCTGGAGGGTGACACTGGATGTGGTGACTTTCTGGTTCAAGGTGAGCTTCACTCGTACATATTTTTGGACTGCCTGGTTCCTAGTCCATATCCCCCCCTCCGTCCTGCCTGCCTGCCTGCCTGTCCTGTCTGCGCCTGTCTGCGCCTGCCTTCCTCTCTTTTCACTGCCCCCCTGGAACCCAAGTACTTGCAAGTCTCGTCATGGCACTTGTGCTAACTTCAGCGCAGAAGCTGATGAGCTGGTCTACCAGCCAGCATCCTGTGAGCCTGTGGCTAGAGGTGCTGCATAATGCTGCAACATTTGAGGACTGGGAAGAGGCCGCTCTGCATCTGGATAATCTTCTTGGGTTAGATGTGTGGTCAGTCATGTTCTGCGTGCCTCGTTGTTGCGTCGTACGGGCTCCTTGAGCTGACAGGACCTCTCGAGGTCAATGACAGGAGGAACAACCCCACGTCAAAATACTACGATTGGAGACTCATTTCGGAACGATTGCGTTCTCTCGCCATTGCTCGAGAGGAGCACTATTTCCAGCAGCTCGTTAACCTCGTTCGGTCAGGTCTCGTGCGGAACCTTGGCAACATCACGGCGCCGAGGTTGTACAACCGATCGTTTTCGGGGACCAAATATCTCATTGAGGAGTACATCACGCAGGTGGCGGAGTCGGTCGAAGACATCAGCACGCTCCCCACAACATTCGCGTCAAATTTGCAAGGGGGAGAACCGGTCTTGACGAATCAGATGAAGCTTGACTTCATACACGACACGAGACAAGCCTTTGGTCGAAGCTCCTTGGTCTTGCAAGGCGGTGCCATCTTTGGCCTATGCCACCTCGGGGTTGTAAAGGCTCTCTTCCTGCGCGGTCTGCTCCCTCGCATAATCACGGGAACTGCCACTGGAGCACTGATTGCTGCCTTGGTGGCCGTCCACACGGAAGAGGAGATACCTGGAGTTTTGAGTGGGGAGGGCATAGATGTGACTGCATTCATGAAGAATGGGGGAGAAGGTGGCGCGATGCCTCGCATGCAGACGTTCAGATCAAGATGGGCAACCCTCATGCGCCGCCTGCGCCGCTTTTCGAGAGAAGGCTACTTCTTGGACGTGACTGTACTGGAGGATTGCGTAAGAGCCAACGTTGGGGACACCACCTTTGAGGAGGCCTATAACCGCAGCAAACGGATTCTTAACATCACCGTCGCAACAGAAGGCCAAGGTGGCGTGCCGACGCTGCTCAATTACATCACAGCGCCGAATGTGGTGAGTCCTCCTCTCAGCCGCTCCCCCCCCCCCGTGTCAGACCGGACATGTCCTCTCGTGCAGACACGCATTTGACCAAGC